>NQII01002024.1:29209-129903 GCA_002778355.1 Clitarchus hookeri | reverse complement strand
ACGAGACAATATATTCATACTTCAAAATACCACAGTCATAGTCTACCTCATTACCAAACCTGCAACCTCCACGCACCTTATAGTCGGTGTCTGGGGGACATTAACTCTGACCATATAAGCCGCCATGTCTTCCACAGTGGCGGTACATGAGTCCTCGTTAACTGTAATTAGAGCAACTGTACATAAGTTGAAAACATAACAAACAAGGGAGGCATGAAAGATGAAAAGTAAACCAGAAGGGTGTAATGGACAGTACAGAGATGGCACCAGCAGATGGATTGGACAAGGAGGACCTGTTGCATGGCCTGCTTGGTCATCCAAGGTTAACCCCGTAGATTTCCACCTTCCACCTGTGGGCGCACCTGAAAAGTACACTGACTTGCTGCCTAATCTGCACACACTTGAAAATCATATCAATGAAGCCTTCATCACTCTTTGGATACAAGTGGGAATACTGGAACGGGTGTGGCAGTCCATGATGCAATGTGTGGGTGTTTATTGAGGCTCATGTCGGGCACATTAAAAATTTCCTGTGAAGTTGCCAGAATAGTCGTGCTATAGGCATGCATTTTGATGTCTTGTAACACTGATATATGCACTTAATTCTGTATTGTCCATTACTCTAATTACAGTATTCGTGCAAATTTTACAGTGTTTTGTCCATTTCCAGACACATGTTGATATGGATTTTTTTTGTTAGTTTCCCTTTCAGGCATCACCTCCTAAAGTTTGTTCCCATTGTTCGGCCTCACCTGTATACTTCTGGTAACTGATCTGGGTTTTTTTGTTTAAAACAACTTTTTTTCAAAGATTTTTAATTTTTATTTAAACTTTTTATTTACAGTTTAACTAATGCTTTTAATATCCAAGAGTGCGGCATATCTGCCATTTAAAAATATGTCATTGTCCTCCCACCAGTTAGAGAGTATAATTTTGTTTCCTGAATTATATTTATTAAAGAATTTGGCAAATAAAAGGAAGCTGAGTTGGTCTTCCCAGTGGTAGGCCATTTTTGTTGTAGTGACCATTCAATGAAAGTTGTCTGGGTTCAGTTACAAAGTATTATTATTAAGCAGCAGATAGTCTGAACACATCAAACCAGTCAAGCCATTATCTCTCGTCTTCTTTCCCTTCAAAAATCATCTCTGTCATTCTGTTGCACATTCTATTCCTACACTTCNAAGCCATTATCTCTCGTCTTCTTTCCCTTCAAAAATCATCTCTGTCATTCTGTTGCACATTCTATTCCTACACTTCGGAAGCTAATAAAATTCAACACCAACACTTTTTGGTGTTAAATGATATCAGAGACATGACAGAAAACTTCTATGTATGGTATACAGTATATGCTGATGTTTATGCTTTAGGGTTTACGGTAAATTTCCATAATTTTATTAAATAATTACACAGTATGCTGATAATGAAGAAATACAGAATATTCCAAAGTTCAGTACTTGGACTTCCAGGACTAATAGAGGTACCAAAAAAAAAATTTTGTCAGACTACTATGATCAGAGTGAAACAAACCTCTCAGAGTAAGAAGTAGGAATTGGTGTTTATTAACTGTAATTAAAAATAAGAGATTAAATATTCTATTTAAGTTGTTACAATTATCATGACTTAAAACCATCTGTGTGTATGTGTACATATATGTGTGTTTATGGGTGTATGTCTTTGTATATATATATATATATATATTTAAGCAACAATGCTTTTAATTACTGAACTCTGCTGCCGAGTGCGGCCAGGCATCAAATATGCAAATTATTATTACTGTATGCAATGATAATTTAAGAGCTGTAGAGTCTCTTCCATGGAATAGTGTTCTTTGTGGTTATTGCAATATAATTCTACATTAGTTGAAATTTATTGCTGTGTGAATGAAACAGACTCACGTGCATTTTAGTCATTTCCTATACTAGCTGTACAGGCCTAACACAGGCCTTCAGCACATGGTGCTTACATGTCCACGTTTAAAGTGGATGTTTTAGAGCAGGCAGAGAGAATGATCCATCAATTGGCTGACATTATATTGTGCAGCAACTGAATTTAAACCACAATGCTGTTCAATGTAGGACTAGAATAATCGCTTACAAAATGTGCGAGTCCTCCAACCTCGCAACCATTCCATCAAGTTGAATTTTCTAATTTTTTTCCCCTGCAAAGATAAGTTTTCAAGCTTCAGTTATTGAAATGAGTTGTTTTGGAAAGACTTGGAGAGCCGTTCACAATGTTTTACTCACATATTGACTCTGGATACAGACACTTATGCAATTTGCGCACACTTGAGGCAGTAAAAATCACAGAGTTTGAAAGAAGTTAGGAGAAGTTGAGCCCCTGGGCGGGGTGAGCCATCAGGGGGGTTAAAGAAACTTCTCCGGGGTACGGAAAGTGAAAAGGATCCAGAAATAATTTATTTATTTGTGCTAAATGATATATGACATAAACAAGTTGAGGTGACCAGGGAGCAGCATGCCCTTCTCCTATGCACACGTGATTCTGATTGATCATCATGGCAGCAGGCTGCTCAATGTTCAGAGCAGCCATGCACAAAATTTCTCGAAAAGCAACTAGACAATATACAAAACAAACTATAACATAAAACATGTAAAAATTTTCCTAAAATCACATAAAATATTGGAAATTACAATTATACAACAGATTACACATGAGAAAAATATAATGTTTGGCAATTGCCCTACAGACGCATGTTAAAGTAATTAAATTGAGAAATATCTTTCGGAGTTTCTCATGACAACTAATTACAGGAACACTTACAACTTAATAAAAAGGATTAAACATAAAGCAACATAAATGGTAAAATGAAATGTGGCACCAGGACATTGACATCACTGGGCCATTTGATTTTTGAAAATTGGAGAAGAATGGGTGCAGGTAGTTATTGAAAATGTGCAATAAGTATGTGTTTATTAGCAACCCCTATTTGAACAGTCATACTCCTGATAAGAGTATATCGGGAAAATTCGAATTTGAGCCACCCACACACTCACTTGACTAGTTTCACCTTACTTTGGTTATTCTGATGGGATGAAGGGGCACATGTGAGGTCACTGGCTTGTAGTTGCCAGTGGTTTCCCGATTTGGTCTTTATTTGCCTGATGTTTTCTCTACCAGGTTTGATTTTAGAGGTGTTCAGCCGGCCTGAATTAGCATGCCGCCAACAGTTACCATCTCTCTCTCATCACTGCTGCTGGTGGCTGATGTGGAGCGAGGCCTGCGACATGGTCGCAATAGACGCAAAGTGGGTGGCTGGACATCTCCTTCACATCTTACAGACGTGACCAACATGTGGTCTAGTAGTGCCTTGCTCGCTGGGGTGGACGAAAGGTGTCGTGGTGCCACTAGTCAGGGTCGTCACCAGCAGGTCCAAACGCCTTACAGGTGGCTCTGGTGGCGTGCCTTTGGCGGTGTCATAGTACGGAGGATATTGTGGCGCAAGGCGTTGTGGCACAGGGTGTCGGGACATGGGGCACCTCGATGCAGTTGTCCATAGAGCAGGTGTAGCAGGTTCATTGAAAATGGCGGGGGGTGGTAAGGAACCACCGGTGGGCAACCTGTCGTCTAGGTTCCTAGAAAGCATTAGGATGCCGAATGTCGCAGGTACAAACAGGCGCCGTATAGTGTTGCCATCATTGGACCTGGGTGCTGAAGCGTCCGAATCGGTAGGTTGCTGTGGACGCGGTGTGTCAACACTGGCCGCTGGCTGAGCCTCAGAGATGTCAGATGCTGTGGCACCTGGAGGGGCATCTGCACAGCATGGGTTGTCGCAGTGGACAGGAATGTGGCACCTCCAGCCCACGTGCACAAGATAGGTGGTTTTTCCGAGGCAACAAATCACTTTGTGTGGGCCACTCCACTTTGGCACTTTGGAGCTAGCCCAGCACAGAAGTTCTTTGCAGATGCCGACAGGTGGTGTGTACGTACATATACCTTTTGGCCTGGTTGGAGGTCAGCTGGTGTGCAAGTGGAAACAGGAAGCCACTGTGTGATGTAGCACTGCTAGTGGTTGCATACTTCCTGTATCACATGCTTGCTTTGTTGCCTGGGTGCATTTGCCGGGGAGGGAGAGTTGGCAGCCGTGAGGTATTTTAGCTATCATCTTGCCAGTAGCGAGATTAATCTGGTTGCGAAGGGTGAAGAGGGAGGCAGGCAGGTGGTCGGCCCAGGAAGCATGTTTATCACCCATGCGTAGATGTAATTGCGTCTTCAGTTTCTGATTATGTCTCTCAGTTAGATTGACATGTGGATGATAAACAGCGGTGGTCTTGTGGAGCACTCCCCACTTTGTGCAACAATAGCACCATTTCCTTCCCGTGAACTGAGTGCCATTTTCTGTGAGGAGTATGCACGGGTATCCCCAGCATGGGAACAATTCAGTTTCCAAAACTTTTGAAATATTCTTAGCGTGTGCACTTGAGGCCGGGTACGCCTCGATCCATCTGGAGGATAAGTTTGTAACAACTATGAGAAATGGTTTTCCTGATGTGGTACAATGGTACCGGCCCATTAAGTCCAGAGCAATGGTCTCAAAGTATTCAGATGGCACGTGTGATACCTGTTGTTGTGTCCTGTTTGAGCGGCAGTTGCATTGAATACACTACAGTATGAAACCGCATGTGTCATGGAAAATTCCTGGCCATTAAAAATATTTTTGTGCATTTCTGTGTGTTTGTATAGCACCTGGGTGTTCTGCCCATTCACTGCAATGAGCATGCTGCAGTACAAGTTCATGTACATCATGCGGCACGTACACTCTCACGTGTAACTGTTGATGTTGACGTGTGTTTCTATTCGGCAATCAATCACACTACAGCACTCAGCCACATTGTTGGCATATTGCTCAGTCAATTTGTGTGATATAGGGCACGTTTATTGTGCGTTTATCACCCGCATATACAGTTCCGTTAACGTGAGCTCTTTGGGAGCTGCTGTGATAGTGGCGCAGGTGAATCTGTTAGTGTTGGTCAGGGAGGGGTCAAGTGTAGTAAGGGGAGAATGTCTTCCCACTCCTCGTCATGCGCAATTTTTTTACCCGGTGACCTTGAAAAGGCATCAGCTAATTGATTCTCCTCTCCTGGTACATGTTGAACTTCAAATTCAAAAGACTGTAAAAACAATGCCCAACGTGTGAGCTTGCTTCTTGCTTCTTTGATATTGTGCACCCAAACTAAACACCTATTATCAGTTAGTACTGTGAACCGCTAATATTCTACAAACGGACGGTAGCGTTTCACTGCCCAGACAACAGCTAAACATTCACATTTATTAATGTTGTAGTGGCATTCTACAGGGTTAAATTTTGCACTGCTGAAATCTATTATTCATTTAGTACCACTGTCACTGAGCTGGAAAAGCACTGCACCTAGTCCCTTTTCACTCACGTCAGTCTGGAGATAAATGTGACGGCTAGGGTCATGACGTGCAAGTGTAGGGCAGTTACAGAAACGTAATTTTACTTTATTGAAACTGTTTTCATGTTCATTGGTCCAGCTGAATTTTTGAGCTGGGGAAAACATGTTAATGAGCGGAGCAGTAATTGTTGCAAAGTCCTGTATGTATTCTCTCAACCAATTAATGAGTCCAAAAAATTTACGCAACTGTTTACAAGTGCTAGGAGTTAGATAGCTGTCGATTAAGTTTGATTGTTCTGAGGTAGTGCGGCTACCGTTTCTGTCAACCATATTTCCCAAAAACTGTATACAGGATTTACCCAAGTGGCACTTCCTTTTTGCTCATGTAAGGCGGTTGGTAGCATGTCGTTCGAGCACTAAGGACATATGGTGCACATGATCCTCCCATGACTCTGACCACATGACCACATCTTCAAGATATGCTACAGTGAACTCACCCACTATCCATCCAGGACCTGCACCATCATTGACTGGAAGGTGGCTGGAGCACATTTAAGGCCAAACGGCATAGCCCTGAACTGAAAACTTCAGCTATCCAGTACAGTGAAAGCTATTCTCAGATAATCTTCAGTTTTCACTGGTATTTGCCAGTAGCCACTATGGAGATCAAGTGATGTCAAAACCTTGGCGCTGCCGAGGCTATCAAGTGCATCCTTGACATTGATGAATGGAGGTGGTGAGTTTTCAGTGATAAGGTTAAGGGGCCTAAAGTCCACACAAAATCTCCAGGAACCATCTTTCTTAGGAGCGAGTGTTATTGCAGAATTATATGGGCTGGTAATAGGTTCACTCATACCTTCGTCTAGCATTTGCTGTATCAGTTCTTTGATAATATGGCATTGGTGGGGTTGGTAACGGCAGAGTGGTGTGTAGATCGATTTCTCATAGATTAGTGGAACACTCTCTTCTGCCACGTTAGTACAGCATAATAGATCAGTGGCAGCAAAAACATCACGGCGCTCGTTGAGCAGGCACTGGATTGCGTCGCAGTATTCAGGTGGTATGGCGTGGTCAAGGTCGTTCAGCTTTACCTCTAGTGCGCAGCCGGTGGGCTGTGGGTATACGTTTTAGACTGCACTGCACTGCACTCCATGTGTTGCGCAGCTGGTTTCACCACAGTATTTTCTCTGGTAACAACGGTATTCCCACTATAGCATTTTCCCTTAACTTGCTTGAAACAAAGGCAGTGGTGACAGTTTCAATGCCCCTGATGCCAACTGTAATTTTAACTTCACTGACTGTTTCACTGGTGTGGGTTGTTGTGGCAAGCTGTACAGTTTGTGTGGTTGATTTAATTTTGCATACGTACACCAAATTAATTGAAACAAAATTATGTGAAGCAGCAGTATCAATTAAAGTATGGCACTGTTTATTATTAAGGAGCACTGGTATGCAAATTATTTGGTTGGCACTATTGCAGATTTGTGAAATTAAATGTGCTGCTTTTTGCTGGTGGTAGGCAACATCCGGTTGCTCTACCCCACCTGGTCGTTTCCCCCCGGAGGCGGTTTGGCATCACATGATTTGGCAGAATTTTTCTTGCAATTGGGGCACTTGTTGTGCCAATGCATCTGTTGTCTGTCACAGTTACTTCAATCATATGGGGGCGGTCTACGTCCTGAATGTGTTTGCACTGAGTCACTTGTGCTACTTTTACCCGAAGCACCACTATTTTTACTATTATTTGTGATGGTTGAAACTTTGAATGATTTTGAGTCTTTGTCCGAATTACTATTTTGTTGTGATGTACAGTCCGAGTGATAATTATCACTGTCTTTATACTGGCGCGGCTGCGCAAAGTCACGATCGCAACACGGCTGTTCTGATGAGGCAGAGCTTTGTTCTAAAATAACAAGTTAACGTATAAAGTCATCTACAGGGTAGTGGATGAGCGGAGCTAACACATTATGGAACTCAGGTTGCAATGTCCGTGCCACAACTTCAAGCAATTCTTTGATTGACATGTGGGGGTGGTAGGTCTGCACTAGGTTAATTTTCTGCGTGGCAAACGTAGTTAAATGATTCGTCAGATTTTCGCTGTTCTAGTATTACACGGATGCGGGCTTGTAAGGATGAGAGTATACTGGCAAAACGACACTCAAGTGACCAATGGAATTTCTCCCATGTAATGCCATAATGGGAAATGCCATGCCACCAGTGTCTAGCGTCGCCACTAAGCCTTTGTCCGACACAGTTAGGCCAATCCTCCTCTTTGCCACCGTACCCTTGCAGCCGGTTTGTACAGTCATGGAGAAAGGCTGCAGGATCCTCTAATGGCAAGCCTGCAAAAGTCGGAAGTGACTGGAAACAGGCCGGAGTTGACGCCTTGGCCGCCTGCAGATCTTCCTTTCTGTGAGGTGATTATGCCGTGGCCCTCTGGGCCAGGTGGTTCCCCTGTTCTGCCACCATTAAACGNGATCTTCCTTTCTGTGAGGTGATTATGCCGTGGCCCTCTGGGCCAGGTGGTTCCCCTGTTCTGCCACCATTAAACGCTCGACTCAGAACTGGCACGGACCTGGGGAATCCGACTGTCTAATTAAAGCAAAACATTGCGATAGCCTCAACATTGTGTTGACCTCTCATATCTCCTTACAGTGTCAGTCACGTGTACATGGCTCTGTTGTTACGGNGATAGCCTCAACATTGTGTTGACCTCTCATATCTCCTTACAGTGTCAGTCACGTGTACATGGCTCTGTTGTTACGGCAGTGTGCAAGGCACCACGCTGCCTAGTTGCTGCATGGAGAAGCAGAGTGGAGTGTTCGAGAGGAGGGGCGGGTGGCAAAGTTGGGTGCGCATGCACACTGGTGCTCTGGGCAGCTGCTGCTGGCTGAGTTACGGTGTGCACTGCCAGCACAGAAATCACTTCCTCTCTGGATGACACCACTCGTTCTCTTTGATACATTGACAGTGAGCTCAAATTCTGAAACTGTCGCAACACATCAGTTCGGAGTTTCCCCCTTGGTAGCTGTTCTGCTGGCATGGTTCTGNGCTCAAATTCTGAAACTGTCGCAACACATCAGTTCGGAGTTTCCCCCTTGGTAGCTGTTCTGCTGGCATGGTTCTGATTGGTTTAGGTTGGTATCATTGTTAAAAGGAGGTTGTACAATCTCGGAAAAATTGACGTGTTGGCATAGATGTACTGGCTGACACCGTGTGCAGATGAACAAATTCTTAGAGTTCATAGTAGCAAGTTCCTGCGGGGACACACACTTGTCGTGATACACTCACAAACACTGAGCACATGCAAGAGTGGCTTAGCCAATTCCGTCACATCAACTCGTGTTACTACATTTTTGAAGAGTTCGCCTAAAATGAGTTGCCACAACTGGATAACTTTTCTGAAGAGCATGTGCAGGAAATGAAGCATGATTTGTCACATTTGAAGTCTGAAATGAAGCAAAGATGGGCTGAAGCACTTAAAAAAAAGAAACTTTTTTTTTTTTTTTTTTAAGAAAAATAGATATTATCATGAAGATACATTAAAAATGCCAAAGGTAGCATATCAACCAGAACGGCCATCGAAGCTGTTCAGTGATTCAAGGGAAAGGAGCATAAGACGAAAAACTTAAAAATTGTGTAAACATACTGATTTAGAGTGCTTACCTATGCTACTCAGTCAAAGTTAGCAGACAGTGGAAAGAGAGATGCATACTTCATGCTGAAAGATATCACCAGTTCACCAAAGCGATATACGAAATATAAGATAGCTATGTCACTTAGGCAACAAGAAAATATGATATTGTCATCGAATGTNTACCAAAGCGATATACGAAATATAAGATAGCTATGTCACTTAGGCAACAAGAAAATATGATATTGTCATCGAATGTATCACAGGCCTTGTCGATGTTTGTAGAAGCAGAACTGTCTAGAAGACAAAATGAGATAATGATCGCTCATAAAAACTTGCATTCCTTGTTATAGCATCTTGCACAAAGCTAAACTGGAGTGTTACCCTGACGAGGAAGCATACTGGGTAACTGAAACATGTGCCGAAGTAAAACTTTGAAGCTTAATGGATCATAGTCACAAGACTTTTGACATATTTGGAAGTATTACAATTTCTGAGAGAAGAAGAGAGAGGTGCATTAGTTGTAATGTGTAATTGGGGCTGTGATGGGACACAAAAAGTTCAATATAAACAGAATTTTTATAATGCTTCCAATTCTGATGCTAACTTATTCCAATTCCATTTCTGTTGCTAACTTATTCCAAAGTACTTTTGTGCTTCTCTATCTTTCATGTTCTACAAACAAAAAGGGGATTTGGCAGAATCTGACTCCCTCCTCCCTGTGGTATTGTCACCCCATAAGACTTCAATATATTAAAGAGACCAGATATATAATGAACAAAGAAATAGGTTATATTAAAAATGCCCCAAATGCGTTACAAGAATCAAGTAGTGATGGCAGACAAAACGTACTCAGTAAAGCACACGATGCTGCTTACCATGATTGATGTACATAGTAAATACCTATTGTATAAAATATTTGTTTATTATTAAATATATTTTGCCGGTAATCATCTATATTATACTATACCGTGATATATCTAATTAATATAATATAAGCTTTTACTAGGGGGTTAAATAGTACTATATTTGGATTCTTAATTTTAGAATGTTGATTTATTAATTAAGAAATCTTAATTTATTATATTGTTGTGTAAACTATAAAAATGTATGGAAAGGTGTGCAGCGCTGCCACCAACACAACTTCTACATTGAGATGTTACATCTGTGGTTTAATATCAAAGGATTTTAACCATTTAAACATAAACAAACAAGTTAATACTGAAGCACTTGAATTCGGGCTCTCAATCTGACATGCCAGAATCCGTTTGAGTCCATGTTACATCTGTCTTATAAGCTACCTATAAAAAAAATGGCAAATGAGAAGAGATAATGACAAAACTGAAGTAAAGCAGAAGAAGTTGGAAATACAAGAGCAGTTGCGTTAACAAATGGGCCTGATTGTAGATTTACCTAAACCGGGTTATGGTAACACGAATGATGGTAATAGCAGTAAAAGATTTTTTGCAGACAATGTGTTGGCAGCAGAAATTCCCGGAATTGACGTAAACTTCATATTTTGAATGAAAGTTATATTATAATATTATCGAGTAGACACAGTTAACACAAAAATATTTTCTGCTTATGCCAAGCAACCTGCAGAGCTCTATGTCCAGCTGTACCCGTGGCATCTGATGACTCCCACGATGCATAAAATATTCATACATGGTGTCGTAGTCGTAGAAAAAGCATTGCTTTCCCATAGGCCAGTTATCGGAAAAGTCTGCAGAAGCGCGTAACTAGCTTGTCCAGTTGAAAATTATGTAAGAAAGTTCTCAAGAGTATCTTGTAATATGGATGTGCTAAACAAACAGTTAATAAGTTCAGATCCTGTCATAACAGAAATGAGGCAAATGCCTAATAATAAGAATAGCAAACCCTTTTTAAAAGAGACTGTAGCCATCTTGCAACCAGCTGAACCTCATCTAGACACAATGTATAATGATGAATTGTCCTCTTCAGATGAGAAAGATGAACTTGTTTTGGACGAACAACAATGGAATTCTTCTTCCTAAAGCTAATGGTTTTGTCGCTAAATAGGCCTACATGCATTTTGATTATTTTGCTTTTTTTCAATACATAATAGTGTGTGCAAATTAAAACAAGGTAGTTTTTCAACTTGACAAGTATAAAACCCATTAAATACAGCAGATTTTGCTAAGAGCACCAACACATTCGGCTGACATGCAGAAATAATTTTGTCCGCCTTGATCCTCCATATACCTCACTGTGCAACGCACTCTGTCTATGTCCTCGCGCAGCCTATGAGCGACTAGTGGCTGCGGAATCAACACATTGGCACATGCTCGTCTGTAGTTGTACCAAAGTGAAGGGGTCCGGGTTGTGTAGTGGGCACACACACTTAAGAGACAACAATTCCACAACCCCATTGGATGTGTGCCAATATATCAGTCCGTGGTCGTCGCGACGCGGAAGGTGACGAGAAGCCATCACGCGGTTAACAGTTCTTCGCTGGGGTCACGTACCTCATCGGCTCGCTGCTACCACACCTATGCCACACCACGCAGGTGGGATGATGTGCACCATGTGCACACACATACTGCAATCTCGCATCACCTGGAGGGCGGGCGAGCATTGATGTTGTTGGTGGCAAAAAGCTGGCGGCGCTGTGATGTCACAGGGTGATCTGCGCCATCTGTCACATTGTCTTGCACTGCAATGTAGAATATTATAGCGATTATATATTGGCCCACTCCTTTGGCATAGCAAAAGTAAGTTCAATGCTGGTTGGTCAGTCAAGCCAATAGACATGCGCTTACAACTCGTGGTAGCAGGGTTTTGTTCTCACTGTAAGATGTTATAAGGTGGAAAGGTAAGCTGCCACCATGGTAGCTTTGAGGTATTACTGACACCTTCTACTAAGCTGTTGGGCATAGAACTGTCTCTGTACATGACTAGGCTTCCGTGAGCAGTCTTTCTCTTCGGAATAAGTGGGTTTGGAAGAAGGGAGCAGTATCCACATAGGCCAGCTATATTAATTGTGGGTTAAGGTGTCTTGAAATACAATTTTGTGCATCAGAACTAACTTAAATCTAGCATCAGAAGATAACTCATTGTTTTAGCTGCCCTACAAAGTCTCACCAAAAATATGTACCACCAAAAAAAAGATTGAATTTCCATAATTTCATTTGAAATTACTAATGTCCACGTAATGGACACACAGCATTTGCTACTGAACTAACTGGAGGAAACATGTCTGCTAAGTCTTTGATAGATGCTTCATAAGTCTAAAATACATACTCTCATAATTATAAATAATATGTTTGCTTAAGATCTTACATGTACCTCCATACTAGGAGAAGATTTATGGATATCAAGAAAGTGTGCTTGCAATCTTCGCAGTGCAAGTGAATAGCCAAACTATCTTTGACAAACATCTTGAGAAAGGAGTAAGTTCTCTAATTATAAAAAAACACAGGGATTAGATTTAAAGTTGCTTTACTTGACTGTATTTCACTCAACAGGATAAAAACTGAAGAAGACTCAATAATAATAATNTTAGATTTAAAGTTGCTTTACTTGACTGTATTTCACTCAACAGGATAAAAACTGAAGAAGACTCAATAATAATAATAATTATTATTATTATTATTATTATTATAAGTACANATTAGATTTAAAGTTGCTTTACTTGACTGTATTTCACTCAACAGGATAAAAACTGAAGAAGACTCAATAATAATAATTATTATTATAAGTACGAAGTAGAACAGTAGTATATCAAGGATCGTCTACTACCACGTTTATAATCTTTCTGTCTATGAACAACAGAATGAGTAATTATTAAACAAGTTGGTGGTCGGAAACATAATGGTGGTGACATAATCCAATGTGGCGATTGGGAACAAGATTGGATTGGATTGGCTTTGATTAGAAATGTCTTATTAATGTCCCCCAGTGTTATGCCTGAAGGCTTATCAGGGGACGGCTTACAAACTAACTTATGACCTAACTTAAACTAACACCCATGCCCTACGTGGAATTCAAACCCAGAGCCTCCCGCACACCAGACCAGCGGCGCACCAGCCAACTGCGCCATGGGAGGTTGGCTTGGAAACAAGAAGGATGGCGGCCAGAAACAAGATCATGGTGGTGATTAATACAATATGGTGGTGTAATACAATATGGTTGCCAGAAACAAAATGGCTACTAAAGTTCAAGATCAAGGACATCTAAGATGGTGGCAGAAACAATATGGTGACCAAAGGTCAAATTGAATAACATTAAAGATGGTGGTTGTGACGTAATCCAAAATAGCGTTCAGAGCCGGAGTCAGCTTTTGGCTACTGTCTCCTGTAGCCCCTTTTTCTATCTACTGACAAAAGCAATAAATTTTGGAAAACATTTTAAACATATACACATTTATGCACATTAGGTTTATACCCATGCACAAGGAAAATCGTTGTGCTGCAGGAGAGATTACTCAGGTCAGAAGGCATACTGCAATCTGCTAAATTATGAATATTTGGGAATATAAGTTCAGACCCCTAGTGAAAACAGTTCCTAGGCCCGTTTTGAGATGATGACCTCTTGGTTGATTCATCATAGGTGGGGCCACGGGTGATGCAGCGGCTAGAGTACTCGCCTCCCATCACAAGCACATGCACAGTTTCCATCCCTCAGCATATATATTCACGAATGGGGGCCACATCAAGGTGAGTCCATTTTTCATACTGCTACTTCGTCCCCTCATGTCAAGCCAGGTTCAATCCTTAGCAGACTTGCTCCCAGATTTTTGCACCTAGGAATCGTGCCGGTTGATGATACCAGCCAGCAGGTTTTCATGGAGAACTCTCGTTTTCCTTGCTATTGTATTCTGGCACTGCTCCATATATGCCTCATTTCATCCTTATCGACTGGCAACACCCCAATGTTAAACATTCCTCAATCGACTAAAAGCAAATATAATGATAAATCACTATTTGATAAAGCTTAATTCAGTTGCAGCCAATCTAACTTAAACCCTATCATTCGCCCATGAGTACCTCTCTTGGGCTGATGTCACCCTCTGGACAGCTGGTATCATACTAACCAAAATGACCTCAAGTATAGAGCTCTTGATCCCTATATTCTGCTACAACTTTCACTGTGCACGTGTGGATCCCGCCCTACAGTCTGGCATCCTGAGTTATGACTATGACACCTACCTGATCATGTGGTTCGAGTCAAGCAACTGCCATATTTTTTCATGATTCTCTATGAATCATAATGGTCACCTCGTGTATGAGCTGTCATTATCACTAATAACTAAAAGCAACTGAGATGTCTGCTATCACAATTTATAATAATATATAAACTTTTGATTTTACACACAGATTTATATTAAGGTAGCTGACAGCTGCATGGCAATATAATATTCCCCAAAAGAAAGATTTAAAATTCTCTTTAATTCTAGTAAATATATAAAAATAAGGTATCCAGTTAAGTTACGTAAATAAAACATTAAGAGAAAATATTTTCAATCAATTACATTGCTGATTCCAGATACACAAAATAAATTGAAGTTTTATGCGAGAATGTCCATTATTTAAGTTAAAACATATCAGACATTGAGCGAGGGCTCTTGTTCAAATCTTATAGAGATCTGAAGGATAGTTCCCTCACTCCTCATACAAGTTATATCCAATGCCACCAACAAATATTTGCTGTCAATGTGTGTGCAAGTGATATTGGGAATCATTTTATTGGACTATATATGCTTCCACCATTTTTCAATGCTAACATGTACCTGCAGTTTAGACGGAGTTCCTCATGACATTTGGGGCAGTGTGTGATTTCAGCATAATGGTGCAATTGTTTACTTTCTCTATTGTAGTTAAGTAACAGTTGAACCATTCATTGAGTTATGGACTGGTTGTAGTGGCCCATCCATGGCCTGTTCATTTTCTCACAACTTTTTTTTAATAAATGATTTCAATAAAATTTAAATAAAACATATATTATTGTTTTATTTTCCATCATACTCAATTGCCTTCTTCTTTGCTAATTTTAAATTTAACAACTCAGTAGTATTATTAGGCCCATGGCTATTTGATAAAATAGTCATCTTTCATCTCAACCATTCAAAGTTTTTTGAAAATTGAATTTTAAAACATTCTTTGTTGTATTATATTGTTTGGAATTGTTTCTAAAACATTCATTTGCCAGCTGCTAGTACTGAATTACTAATAAATTCAATATATTATACAAAATTTATATTATCCTTGAGTTGCTGTTCATTTTTGTACTGTTAATACCAGCAGTGGTATAATTGTTAATTTTTTATTGGTTTCAGAGAATGTATGAACATACTGAAGACAAAAAGATGGGAGCACGAGAATCACAAAGTTCATTTTGAAAGTGGAGTCAGAATGGGGATTGGTGCTTTCAATTTGGTAAGCTTTCCTTTTGTTGCATATAACTGATTTTTGCTTAGTAGAATACTTTATGTGAGAAAACTACTTTTGATTTATGATTGCAAATATTTCCATTTTAGTTTTCTTAATATGTATTAAGTAATGATATATTTGAAAGTTCATATTGTAAGAAAAATAATGCATAATTCTTAAACAAATTAAATTCTGCTTTTAATTTTAAATTATTGGTTAGTATATCTTGTAAATCATGTCATTTAAAATAGTTGCTACTATCACTCATGCCATTTTCAAAAATGTCAACTCTCAAAGGAAAAAATACACAAGCTCATTTTTTATTATTTACTCCTGGTATTACTAAATTGATACCTTTTCTTGGTAGTGGTCATAATATTTATTTCATATTTCTTGAAGTTACAAGAATTACAGAATTACAATATTTCATATATTTGAGTGNCAATATTTAATATATTTGAGTGATAATGTGGATGGAACAGAAAATATATAAGGTGATCAGGAAGGTAAAGTTAAATAACTTAAGGCAGGCTAAAAAATGCTCTAATTGCAGAAACTAACATGACNTGATAATGTGGATGGAACAGAAAATATATAAGGTGATCAGGAAGGTAAAGTTAAATAACTTAAGGCAGGCTAAAAAAATGCTCTAATTGCAGAAACTAACATGAAATGTAAAAATTAAGAGAAAAAAATTATTGCACAATGTGAAACATTGTTACGTGTGGCCACTTCGCCTCTGCACCCNAATGTAAAAATTAAGAGAAAAAAATTATTGCACAATGTGAAACATTGTTACGTGTGGCCACTTCGCCTCTGCACCCTTTCCCTCCACCGGGTAGGCCCAGTCATAGTTCCCCCAGCCCAGGATGATGTCATAAGTGATCGGTGGAAGAGAAAGAAGGGCCACCACTCCAGCTTAGTTATTACTAACAAGGCTGACATCACGCCCACCTTGGTGTAGGAGTCAACGACTTTGGAGTGGTTGCTGTGTGAGACTATCAGGAGAACAGAAACTGTGATTAACTGCTGGACTATACAAAAGTAGGACCTGTTTTGTAAATGACTTGACATTTTGATGGTATAATTGTGTATCAGTGGATATTTTTATTGTATAATGAATGAATATTAATCTACTGTAATGAGTATGAGGACAGTGATTATGACTTTGTGTTTGATATTAGCATAAAAATTTCACTCACTGATATAAATATTGTGTGAACAATAGGGATTGACAGTTGTATTTTGTAAATATAATAGCTGTATATTTTTTATACACAGGATACCTAACCAACAAACTGAAATACAGGGAAATTGAAAATGATTCTAAGCACAGGAAAAACACAGGGAAATGCTTATTTGAGGGGGGTGGGTTTTTTTCTTTCAAAATTGAAGGCAATATTTATTTTTAATAAAAAGGTGTTTAAAGGCTAGAAAATTTCAAAATGGAAAAAGTTACTAGGACATCAAAAGTGCTCACTTTACCATGAACAGCCTATATCCAAGTTGTGCTTAACCATATTTGGCTTATCTTTGCTGATTTGTATAATTTGTTTAATTAATATTTTTCTTAATTTGTTGGAATTTTTTAAAGCATGAGCTACTGGTACAAATGCAATGGAGCTGTAACACGAGGTACTCACCCAGTGCATTAATTGGAATATGCCATTAAACAACTCAGAAAACAAATAAGCATGTAACTTAATTCAGTGTATGGTTTTTGTATGACTGGTGCTATGATATTTTAGTTCCAGTCAAGCATTTTGTGTTTGAAATTTTTTAGAAATTGACTTTAACTTGCTATAATGTAAAAATGAAGGAAGAAATCAGATTAAATTCTGCTGGTAAAACTAAGAACAGTTTGTTAGAATATACCAATTTGTGTTGCTGTTTTGCTTTGTGTCAAATTTTATATTAACAGTTTATGTTTTCAAAAGTGTTTTGTGATCTCTGATTATATTTTAGAAATTGAAAAATGTACAAATTCGTTATTTTATTGCTTTTTCAGTAATTTTATTTTCAAATTATGTTGTTAATGATATCTTATTGTGTGTGATGATTTGTTTATGAAATGTCACTGCCTACAGGTGTATTTTTTTTATAAAAGTTTATTATTCAATTATTTCTCCCTCAGTGTGTATTATGTTACACTTTAAGTGGCAGTGTTGTAATCAATTGTGTATTGAAGAATCTTTTGTCAAACTTTAAGGGTTTGTTACACATAATTTTAATTACCAGTAAATTGTTTTAACAGTGTGAGGACTCTCCTCCCCCTATTAGAATTAAAACCAGAACTCTCATTGTTTGATCTCACTTAATTTGTGTAGATAATAATCTCGTGTAAGACATTTATATATTTTGAATTTTAGAAATAAGGCTCTTAAATAACTAAAAGTATTTTTTCATAATATTTTACTAACATAAAGTGCATTGAGAATTTATTTTATTCAAATTTTTATATTTTATTGTCAACGTAAAGAATTTAGAAATATTCCCTTGTATTGTAATAAATTGTTAAGGAGCTGTCAGCTACCATAACGTAAATCNAACGTAAAGAATTTAGAAATATTCCCTTGTATTGTAATAAATTGTTAAGGAGCTGTCAGCTACCATAACGTAAATCAATAAACGCAATCATTGTCAGGTTTTAACAATTTATTTTTTAGCAATCAATGAAATTGTATTCATATTATTTTCAATTGTAATAGCAGACATCTCCATGGCTTGCTTGTGAAGCCGGTAAAAATCTTGCCAAGTTACANTATATTATTTTCAATTGTAATAGCAGACATCTCCATGGCTTGCTTGTGAAGCCGGTAAAAATCTTGCCAAGTTACATGAGACAGAGAGTATATGGCGATCTTGATAGTGAGACGTTATTTAAAGTTAAATGTTTCTACTATCTAGATTTCTTCTTCCTATCGATATATATATAAAACTGTAAAACTATCATAAAACATTTATGTCCTTGTGACTGAAAATTTATAAACTGGGCCACTACATTGTTACTTTGCAGTTCACCCAGCTGTGCATGCCAGCTCTTTAAAACAAATGTATCGATGGCGGTTCTTTTTCTGCTTGGACACTTTAGTGCTTATTATCATAAGTATTTATTGTGCTCTAAAACTTTCATTTGAAACATATTTTTAAATAATGCATGGCTGTGGTGCATTTCTCAAAAATGTAGCATTTTTTCGGAAAACCACAGTCATATTTTACATTAAAATCTCTTGTTTTGAAGTTGATATTTTTGTAATATTTGAAAAGCCAATTTAAAGGTGAATCATTTTTTAAAAATGAGCACATCTCTAGGACTAATAAGAATCTCACAAGATTATTTTGAATAAATGCTTTATAAAAATCCAATATGGCCAGACTTCAAATGCAAAATGGCAGAAAACCAGTGTTGGGATTTCTTGGGACTTTTTTTTTATCATGAACTGGGGTACTTCCTTAATACATTAGTGAAGGTTTCAGCTTGTTGTTTTGAATCTCTGGTATACCCTTAAATTTGGCCTAATTTTACTGTACTTATTTTAAGGCCCTGATTCTTATACATGAGGAAAAATTCTGGGGTGCACACCACACACACACACACACACACACACTCTTCATACACGGGTCACAGATGTGGAATGACGATGGCACTTGAGGGGTTGCCAGCCTACAGGAACTGCTGAATCCCCTGTAATGATGCAGTATTATTAATTTTCGGGATACACGGTTCATTTTCTTTCTCTTTGCCAGGCGTAGTAAAATTGTTACCGGGTTTGAAATAAAAGCGGTGGGAGTATCTTTATCGGGCATCCGTTTGCCGTTTTTAAAGTCTTAGTTTTTATTTGGCGTCGTCATCAGATTAGAAACTTTCTGACTGCGTCATCAGGTTTTGTTCTGGAAGTTCGATTATCTTTAACTGACAGCGCAGTTCGGCAGGTTACGCAGTTTGGAATAGCGTGGGAAAGCAAGGCCGGCCTACGCCATGCTTTTATTTGTGGTGGGGAGTGGGGGTAGGCACGCAGCAAAGTAATATACAGAGTGCCTACCATCCACTTGGACAGATAACGGATAACAGCCGAGCAGTAGACAACCAGCACTCGCCGAGGCCACGTCAGGCCTGNACTTGGACAGATAACGGATAACAGCCGAGCAGTAGACAACCAGCACTCGCCGAGGCCACGTCAGGCCTGGCAATAGCCCCCACGCCGGCAACTTAATCCTGCTCGTTGATTTCTCTGCCAGTGTGGGAGGTCATTAGTTACTACGGCGATGCCAGCGTTTTAAGACGAGAACACTCAAATAAACGACTGTGGCGCTGCTCTCTGTTGGTTTGCCTGTAAACTGGTTCGTACTNGTTTTAAGACGAGAACACTCAAATAAACGACTGTGGCGCTGCTCTCTGTTGGTTTGCCTGTAAACTGGTTCGTACTCTGCATACCTGACGATTGTATGTGAACTGTTTCTTGGATAGATAAATAAAAGTACAGAGTAATAAACAAACATTGGACTTTATTTTTTATTTAATTGGCACATTTTAAAGAGTTTCATGTTGCTACCACTGAGCTAACAGAGTCTTAATTTCCATTCATCATACCCAGATATTGGAATGCTACAAAATATGGCGGCCGAACGCACCACTGGGAATATTACAAATATGGCGACCCAGCCGCAGGGCACGGATTAACCGCACTTGAAGACTCAGTATCTACAAACATCGAAGCATCACTTCACTTTGTTACCAGCAGTTCCAGTGTTCCAGTGAACCACGCAGATCCAGATACGAGACGACTAAATTCAACAACAGCAGTGTAAACTGTAAGAATTCATCAATCCATGCTGGGAAAATAACGGGAAAATCTTCAGTGAAGCCATCAAAACAAGTGATGTCACCACGAGTAATTTTAGTTATTTTGTTTACAGGTTATGTTAATATTATTACAAGTAAATTCGCCACAAGGTATTTTGTTTAGTTCGTATACAGGGTATGTTTATATTATTGATTAAGTCGTAACGGTGCAAGTCGTTATTGAAATAAATAATGTCACAGTTTTCTGAAAATAAAACGATATGGTCAGAAATTTACAAGATCCTGTTGTCCTTACAGAAAGGACAACAGGAGCTTATACATGAATTAGGACAAGAAATTAGGTGACAAGCAGAAAAGAGTAATAAAGGTATTGACAGAATAATAACAAGGCTAGAAAACTGGGTGGTTGAAAGGATAAGAATAGGTTAGGAAAGGGTCCAACATTAACTGCCCCAAGTAAGGAGAATAAAAACGGCAATGAANTTGAAAGGATAAGAATAGGTTAGGAAAGGGTCCAACATTAACTGCCCCAAGTAAGGAGAATAAAAACGGCAATGAAATTAGTACTGGTTATGACGATTTAAGTAAAGAAATTAAAACTGAGGGGAGAAACTCAGAAGTTTTTGATGGTCACTCAGTTCCTATAAGAGAAAATCAATTTCTGAGGCAGATTAATAATTTTGAAAAGAGTGTACCTAACAGTTGTGAAGTCAGTAAGTCTATGAGAAACGTAGTACAGGAAGGGAGATTTCAGGTTTGGGGGTTACAAGAAAAGGGTTATAGTGAATTATAGCTGCGAGAGGGATCAGCTGTTTAGTTGCAACAGGCAAGGTTTGCTGAGAGCACAGTAAAAGGTTATATTGAGTGTGGGGGGTATCCTAGAGTGAAACNTTGAAAGGATAAGAATAGGTTAGGAAAGGGTCCAACATTAACTGCCCCAAGTAAGGAGAATAAAAACGGCAATGAAGTTAGTACTGGTTATGACGATTTAAGTAAAGAAATTAAAACTATGGGGAGAAACTCAGAAGTTTTTGATGGTCACTCAGTTCCTATAAGAGAAAATCAATTGCTGAGGCAGATTAATAATTTTGAAAAGAGTGTACCTAACAGTTGTGAAGTCAGTAAGTCTATGAGAAACGTAGTACAGGAAGGGAGATTTCAGGTTTGGGGGTTACAAGAAAAGGGTTATAGTGAATTATAGCTGCGAGAGGGATCAGCTGTTAAGTTGCAACAGGCAAGGTTTGCTGAGAGCACAGTAAAAGGTTATATTGAGTGTGGGGGGTATCCTAGAGTGAAACACTACAATGTGTTCAGGAAACTTTTGAAAGGAGAAAACAAATATTGAAACTAAGTGACAGAAAAGTAGCGAGGAAGATGAAATGGAAAAAGAATGGTATATTAAAGACAGTAAAGAAAAGGAAAAAAAGAGGTAGATATAGGACAGTACGGAAAAGGAAGAGAGTGAAGTACGGCATGAGGAAGGTAGTAAAGAAAAAGGGAAGGAAATGGAGAGAGAAAGTGAGAATGGCAAGGAAAAGGAAAAGAAAGAAAACATGTAATATAGGCAGAGAGACTGCAATTTAGATTACTAAGATATATACTTAATTTTTTTTTATAATTTGATTATACGGTTTTTTAATAAGTTGATTATACCGTAATAATGTATTAAAGAGTCTTGTAATAAATTGTTAGCATGAATGTTTAATAATATGATGAAATAATAACAGCAGTACAGTACAAGAGTGTTTCTGTTTAAGAACATTGAATCATCATGTATTATAATATGCAGTAACTTGTATTTGTTCAGTGCAACTTGAAACCATAATGGAAAACTGAATTTATGGAATTGCAGATACTCGTAAAACGGTAAAGAAAATTTTAGTGTTAATGATAGAGGTTGTGTGTGTTTATTTTCTATTTAAATGGCAGTAAAAATATTATACAGTATTAATGAACGTTATATACAAACTTTGTACTTTATTTGCAACTGTCTAATTCCATTTAACTGTTTTGAAGTCAAGCAACATAGGTAATAATAATATTATCTTGACTGCAGTTTTCTTGAAGTTGGTTGCAACATAATAATATTGCAGTAACACTCAAACTGTTAAAACTTTGGTTTTAGGAAGGAGTCATTCTGGTTATATTATTTTGTAAGTGTTTGATGGCAAGAGTAATGTCGGCTTTTATGCGTTTACTAAAACTACTGTATACATCTGAGGCTAAATTGTGTCTGGTGTATATGTAATCTCTAAGAATTGTTTATTTGCTTTATTATTAGTAAAAACAAAATTAACTTTTGTAGGCATTTTATTTGCAATTTAGTGATTTTGTTAATTGTACAAGTTTGGCATTGCCATGTGTGAAAATTTTAGTTTTATTCAGGTCGTCTTGGATTGGTATTTTCAGTTCCATGCAAGTGTAAACTAAGCTCGAAATACAGTATTGGTTCTGTAGAATAACATGGCTTTGTTATGAAAATTATGTACAGAGAAGGCTGTTGGTTTTTCTAAGACTTGTTTTTGAACTACGGTTAACCATTTTAGAATAAATTATTTTATTTTGTTTGTTGATTGTAACTATCATTTATTGTACATGAGTTAGTATGATTATCAATATAGATTGATAGGTTCAATGCAACTGCATGTCTTTGTACTGTGCACATATATGCAAGGTTTTATTTTTAAAGGAGAGTACTTGTGAGTTTTCTTTAAAAGTTTGGGTTCGGTCTATTTCAAAATGTCTACTTAAGTTAATAATATTTTATTACCATATGTTTTTGTTGAAAATAAGGCAATTGGTAAGTCCTTGAACTTAAAACACAAAACTTGTGTCGAAGCTCACTGCATCTTGACAGTGTTCTTCAAGCCGTCATGGGCTAGTTGTGTTCATACCTGGGCCCACGCCATGCTTTTATTGGCGGCGAGGAGTGGGGGTAGGCACGCAGCAAAGTAATACAGAGTGCCTACCATCCACACGGACAGATAACGGACAACGGCCAAGCAGTAGACAACCAGCACTCGCCGAGGCCGCGTCGGCCGTGGCAATAGCCTCCACACCGGCAACTTAATCCTGCTCGTTGATTTCTCCGCCAGTGTCGGAGGTTGCTAGTTACTCCGGCGATGCCAGCTTTTTAAGACGAGAACACTCAAATAAACGACTGTGGCGCTGCTCTCTGTTGGTTTGCCTGTAAACCGGTTCATACTCACTCTGCCTACCTGACGATTGTATGTGAACTTTTTCTTGGATTGATAAATAAAATTACAGAGTAATAAACAAACATTGAACTTTATTTATATTTATTGGCGCCTTTAAAGTTCCAAGTTACTACCAACTGAACTAACCGAGTGGTAATTTCCATTCATCATACTTTGACATAAAACATTACAAATATGGTGGCCATAACGCACCGCAGCAACATTACACCCTGTTATGGATGTTCATTTCCCCGGTGGTCTTGTGAACTGTAAACCCCCCCCCACTATCTGTGTTACCCATTGGGGACATGAAGGTGGGACAGCTGCTTGACTCTGGTATTGGAATTCTGGTCAGCAGGGTGCATTCCCAAACATGCAGCGCTGGCCAGTGACTGCGGCAGCCATCCACGAGTTCAGGCGCAGCAATCTCCAGTAGAGGGCAATGTCGTAGCTCCACAGTGATGGTGGTATGAACTGACACTAAGGTTGGGGGACATAGCATGTGTCAAATAGATTCTTCTAAAGAATGCTGTTAGCATACAAAATTTGGTTTAGTTGTGTTGAACTGTTCAATAGATTTTACATACTAATCTAAATTACTATATGAATACCATTACAAAAAATTCTGTATTCACCTTAACAAATGTAAGTTTACACATTTTACCACAGCACTACTTGCGTGTAAAATTTGGTCAGAATTGGTTAATTGGTCCCCATGATATAGCATAAAACTTCCATTTTTTCGTGTGATGATCTTCATAAATTTTGGATAAAAAGTTAATGTATAAGCATATTCAGTGATTGTCATAGATACTGATAGCATATAAAGTGTGATTGAAATTGTTTCAGACATATGGTATATTAAGCAAAAATACTTACATCACTGTTATTTTGAAAATATGCGACTATCACCTTATGTCATATAAATTTAGACTAGAAAAGTATACCTTGTTGCATAAATTTGGTGGAATCAGTTACTTGTTTTCTGAGATAGGAAATAAAACCTTTAATTTAATGGGGTGTTAGCTTCCAAAATGGTGGACCAAAGTTTTTACCTATTAGCTCATTTCATGCTCTCATAAATACTGCCAGTGTACAAAGTTAAGTTGAAATGGGGTACATGGTTTTGCAAATATAGCATACTGTGCAAAAATATTATATGGCTGCCATTTTGAAACTGAGTGTCTGGCCTTCTTAAAAAATATTTACCCTTTTGGCCTACCATAGTACTCTAGTTTGTAAAATTTGGTACAGATTTGTTTATTGTTTGCTGAGATATGGCATAAAACATAATTTTTCATGTGACACTATTTAAAAAAATGTCTCGCTGAAGTGGCTCTGTGTGCACACATTTTATGGTTTTAATAGGTACTGCCAGCGTACAAAGTTAGATTGAAAACGGGTACATGGTTTCTTAGATATAACATACTATGCTAAATGTTTATATATCTACCATTCTGAAAATGTGTTTCTGATCCTCTATATGTTGGTTATATTATGCTTGTAAATAGACACTTTTAGCTTGCAAAGTTGATCAAAATTGGCCAAACTCTATGGTACATATAGTAAATAAGCATAAAATATTTTTACTACTGCCATTTTGAAAATAAGTGGCTTATTTAAATTGCATATGTTTACTTGGCTTACCATGGTATTTCTTATAGTACTCTAGTTTTCTCTAGTAGGGACTCATACTCGGGTGGTCCCTACCCCAGGACCACCCGAGGCAAGAGGTTCGTTGTTGTCATGATTGACCTGTTCATGCGCTGGGTGGAGGCACACCCGGTACGCACACAAGAGTTGGTACTATTGCACAACTGCTGGAGACTCAGTTTTTTCCCCGGTGGGGATATCCCTGGGTGCTGCTCACCAATAATGGCACCCAGTTCGCGAGTAGGAAATGGTGGTCCAACTCCGCCCGGTTGGCGCATGAAGCACCATACAACGTCCGTCTACCACCCTCTAACAACCCAACTGCGCTGTAACCAGGCGCTGAAAGCCTAGTTGCGGATTCGCATAGAGAAGACGAAGCAGAGTGGGACGCACACCTACCCTGGTCACTCTTTTTTGAGAAAGCGCGCCAACACCGCGACAGGAGTTTCTCCAGCACAGTTAGTACAGGGGCGAGTCTTACCCAGGCCAGGGCAGCTGGGAATGCAGGACCAGGAGGAGCTGGAGGAATCCCCAATGCAGAGAGGGGGGAGGAGAGACTGCAACGTGAAACGGACAAGGCGTACAATCACCAGGCAGAGTACATCGCGGGGCATGTCATCAATACCACCCGCCCCCCTCCCGAGTTGAGGGAGACTGGGTCAGTTGGTCTACGCACGCATGCACCCTTTATCAGCCGGCCAGAGGCAGTTTTCAGCAGGATTGGCACCCTGCTGGATGGGGCCGGGCACTGTGGTGGAGAGCGCCGGCCCAACGTACCTCGTGCACCTAGGCAACGGCAGGCCTCAGATGGTCCACAGTGATGACTTTGCGCACCGCAAATACTCCGGTAGACGATTCTGTGGAGGTAGGCAACGATAAGCCACCCAACCACATGGCTTGGATGCCACATCCATCACACCTGCAGGGTTCCTAGCTGTTAGTTTGACACTCGGGGGCGTCGAGCCCGGCACCCCCGCTTACCGGCTTCGCAGGTTTTTCCTTGCAGGAACCCACGCCCACAGTTGAGTTTCCTTCGTCATGCCTGGAAACACCAGAAGAGCACTGGGCACACTGGCCACTTGATATCTCGCTGAACGATTCCACCTTCCATTGCAAGGTCAAGGAGGCGGACGATGAGCCGCGCCCCTGCAAAGTTATGGGTCTAACTGCTTTTCGGGCAGCTGTTAATTAACAGTTAACGCCACAAAACCTTCTGCCATTTGTGAACTTGTATTTTGTATCAGAGCTGAATCAGACGGAGCCTCACCGTAATTTGTTTGGAGCCGCTTGGCTAATTTTCAGTGTAACTTGTTTGTATGGAATTTCTGTACCGCCTTGGTGAAGATATGTAACTTTTTTTGATAATTATACACCAGATGGCACCCGATTCTGACGAGCAAGTGGTCGACTACATTTATGTAGTCTTGCACCTCTCCCATTGTGTAACAGTATAAGGTGTGTTCTGCGGCCAACAACAGAACAGAAGAGTAACTGTATGTATGTATGTTCCGGCATCAGATAAGTAGCCAAGTGGCGACGTCACGCACTGTAAGTGTCTCCGCCTACCACGAGGCAGTGCGCCTATTCATGGCCTGGCGTGCTGGGAGTTTAATACACAACCATTTCCACTTAATACTTGTTGATGCCGATAACAGTGCTTAAACAAAATGGAACCTAAATCATATGCAATAGTTTAGCTTTGTTTGCCTCTTCGTCATAGGCTATAAATAGTGCTTGCTAACGTCGCCACATGTACACTTCATATTAAAATTTAAGATGCCGCATATCTGTTGCAGAGTATTTTTCAAATATTTCTACAATAATTTGACACAATATCTTTCAAACCAGATTTGTTTTAAGCCAGTATGAGATGAAAAAGTTTTTTTTTTAAAGGACGTGATATATTTTTGCAACACAGCAGCAAAATAAGCCACTGTGCTGCTATCTGTTGGCCAGTGCACACAGCTCACTTCTAAAACCACACTCCTATGAAATGACTACTTTTTCATGTGTAAAATACAAATATACAAACAAATTCCCAAAGTTTTACATTTTTCACGAGCTCTATAAATATTTGATCATAACATATTTCTGTGTGAAGCGATTCTGCTTGCTAATAATTTGGATTCGGCCTGCATTACCAAGCCTTTCTGAATCCGGCTTGCCATNAAAGTTTTACATTTTTCACGAGCTCTATAAATATTTGATCATAACATATTTCTGTGTGAAGCGATTCTGCTTGCTAAGAATTTGGATTCGGCCTGCATTACCAAGCCTTTCTGAATCCGGCTTGCCATTTTTTTTTGTGTCCCCACTCTTCTCCCAATGCATCAACCAAGCAAAAATAAATGTTATTTATTTATATTTTAAAACCACACATCGTTTTGCAATAAAATCTTTTTTGCAGAAAATAATATTTATGTTAATGTGATATTTTGTCATCCAGACACAGTTAGTAATATGGTTAATTTATAAATAGCCTCTTGGCATGTACATATGGTCTTGTTCATGTAAGTTGGCAAGATTTTGACAGTTCGGCGAAAGTAGTGCCAATGTTTACTTTNAAGATTTTGACAGTTCGGCGAAAGTAGCGCCAATGTTTACTTTTCGTTTATGTATCCTTTCGCGATCAGCTGGTGCATCGAGTGGCAGCTGTATATATATTTTACTAACAAGTCAGATTATCAACTTTCCATTGTAATGCTAAACAAATTTTAAGGTATTTATAGGCTCACATCTGTCTAAAAAAATGTGTAGGTTTCAAAAGTAATAATATAAAACCTTGCAAAAAATTTCATATTTGTAAACTCTTTTCTAATTTGTCAGAGACAGTGAATTTGGGTTAACATTTGCGAGATGGTAGTTGTAGCTATTATCACACTTTGGACATTAAAGCTAATATATTCGAGTTGGAAATATGTGACTGGAATATAGTTAGAATTGCTTAAAAACTATTCACGCGTGTCCCACTTTCATAGGAAACAAGGAAATGGGTTTTCAGGAGAACAATATGGCATATAATTTACGTAGACGAACGATTACCGGCAGAATAGAAGTTACTAGTACTCAAAATCGCTGTACACGAAATAGATGTTACTTTAAAAATTATGCAGAGCTTGCGGAAAAATAAAACTATTGGTAGCTGTTCATAAATTTGTTAGCATGAAAGCTTTCTTCCTGGCTGGTAATGCTTCAGGAAAGAGCAGATAGATGGTGCGCATGGCATGACAGAGCAAGGTTTGAGCCTTTTGCATTGCTCAATAGATAGCGTCTTTTTTAAAGTTGAATGTTCTTCTATTACTGACTCGGAACGACACTAATTAAAAATATATTTAGTCAAATTATTATAAAAATAAATCAACTATATTATGCAATATTTCTGTATGTTTTTGGAATTAATATCAAGCCCGTATGGAAAGCATGGTTGGAGACAGGAAAAAGGTTTTGAAGTTGCGTTTCATTTGGAATACGGATAGTTTTATTGTGCACTTCATTTTGAACACCTATACATTACTACATTATCACGAAGTTTAGTTTGTAAAAGTAACAACTACTGTTTTGTGACAACATAAAATAAAATGTATTAATTAATCTAGGAACTCTTTCTTATCACGTATTTTCTGCTTGTCTAATGTGCATCGGCAGTGCACCCAGAATAGCCAACGTAATATTAAATTTTGTTCGTTCGTGCATCTGCTGATACAGAATTTTGTAAATGGCACTTTGTTTGTATCGTATACGTCAAGTTGTCACTGACTGACTGTCGAAATCTCGGCAACTTATATGAAACAGACCATACTCGAGTCAACTACCCGATATCCCCTTTTCGATAAGCTAATGTCACTTTTAATCTTGAAATACTGTTTTATTATGAATGAAAATGTGCTGTCTGACAAGATCATTTCCCCGAATTCCTGATACAAATATAGTACCCGAACACAAAAAAAAAAGTACTGCATCACACTACTGCTGCCGCAATGGTAACAGCAGCGGTGCGCGACTGGCAGCAATTGCTCAATATTTGACTTTGAACCAGTGACTCCACAGTTAAGCCGCAATCCGGTAAAACGGGAGTTGACCATTTTAACATTCTTGTCAATACTATTTACATCTTCTTACAAGCTATTTGCACATCTACTCGCTAGACTACTTACTCAGCCCATCAATTAATGGATCCAGTGTTTTCAGTTTGGCAGACATTTTCCTCATTAGCA
Organism: Clitarchus hookeri; assembly: GCA_002778355.1. Lineage (NCBI taxonomy): Eukaryota > Metazoa > Arthropoda > Insecta > Phasmatodea > Phasmatidae > Clitarchus > Clitarchus hookeri. Next base: position 100,640 of record NQII01002024.1, on the reverse strand, counting down.
TTCGTTGTGATGCTTGCATGATATGCTCNTTAATGGATCCAGTGTTTTCAGTTTGGCAGACATTTTCCTCATTAGCATTCGTTGTGATGCTTGCATGATATGCTCCTAATTTTGCAACGTACTGCTATTATTTATTTTACAATTTCATTTTACTTACTAACAGCCAATTGTATACTTTTTTTTTTAAATTGATTAATCATTAAATGGCTTCATCCCAGTTCTGAAATCAGTGTTACAAATAGGCTAGGGCATATCCAAGTTNAAATTGATTAATCATTAAATGGCTTCATCCCAGTTCTGAAATCAGTGTTACAAATAGGCTAGGGCATATCCAAGTTCACGAGTAATGGAGGTTTTACAAAACTGAAGAACTAAATTTAATTTCCTAATATATTTTCAACTGTATCAGGGTCTCCAACAGCTCCGATTTGCAATTTTGGTGTATTTTTCCTGAATTTTCCCAGTAATTAATTTTATCAGTGTGACATAGAGCAGATTCCAATTCAACTATATGTGACAGTTAAAACACAATATTCAAGCAATAACAAACTACAAAAATGAACAAAATAAAATTATAAATATTTCCTATAACCAATATATATTTCAAATAATTTATTTAAAGCAAAGCAATATCATTCTCACTGAATAATATGAATCTACATACCCTTCTAACTTACTTTCTGAAGGAAAGAGATGCTTATGAGGTCNATCATTCTCACTGAATAATATGAATCTACATACCCTTCTAACTTACTTTCTGAAGGAAAGAGATGCTTATGAGGTCACTTTCTTGTATGTCCCCCCTAAAAATTTTTGAACACGTGAACCACCAAACTTTGTAGACAAATAGCACATAGTAAGAACATCGACTTTTAGAGTGTTAGACCACGATGAGTGCTTTTTTTCAAAATGGTAGCCATTTGTTAAAATTTAGTGTGAAATATTTTTGGAACCATTAAACTGATTTAAACTAAATTTTGTACATTGGCAGTGCATCATATAAGTATTGCATTTAGAGATGGATATTGTTGTTGATCCACCACATTGGAAGACAACACTATATGAAGATATAATAAAGCTATTATTTTGTATCTCCAAAATTACTCAGCCGATTCACACAAAATCGTGCTAGTCTGGTGTTGCTCACACCAGACTAGCACGATGAAGAGACAGCCGGACCAAGTGGCACAGCTACAGCTATGCTGCATAATGACACAAGTGACAGTGACTAATGGCAATGTGCAACACATGCCGTTGGTTTTAGTGGTGTGACTTTCAGAATTTAGTGTTCTAACGTGTTAGTGTACATGTACCGTATTTTTGCGTGTATAGACCGCACCAGAAATTTTTTATGAAAAATTAGGGATAATTAATATTTCAAGTATAAGCCGCACTGAATTTTTGTATTCCCGTAAATATTGCCGGGCCTTATCGTGCTAGTGCGGCAACAGCAAACTATGCCAACGTCAAACTAATTAATTTGCCATTGACTGTTATCGTTGCCACTCCGCCAGCTGAGAAGTAGCAACAGCACAGTATTCCCGCGCAGTATTCCGCATAAATAAAACTTTTGTATTTATGTCAAAATGCCTAAACACTGCGTTTAAATTGCGGAACATGTACGCCGTGCGTAGCCTGCCAGCTCGGCCGGCTGTTGCCGGACAGGCAATGGTACGGTGCATGTGTGCGTGCGGTGTCACACACAGACACACAACCACGCACAGCTACTGCTGGTTGACTCATTTCACCAGAGAGAGAGAGAGGGAGCGACAAAGAAAAAAGAGGAAGGAGAAAGAAAAGAAAGGGACAGAGCAAGCTTGCTTGGTGCTGGATGGCTGTTGTTGTGGCCCCGGGTAGGAGGGGGGGCGGTGGTGAGGGTGGAAAGGAAGGACGCCAAGCGAGAGGGTGAAAGAAAAAAGCGAAAAGAAGTGCGCAAGCAGAATGGTGGCTAGAGGTGATACAAAGCACAACAGTCGAGGACAGGCAGGCTAAAGTATGCTGCGACCCTTACACGTTTAAACACACCTGATAAGCTANCAAAGCACAACAGTCGAGGACAGGCAGGCTAAAGTATGCTGCGACCCTTACACGTTTAAACACACCTGATAAGCTATTAATTTCTTATTAATTTATTTACTTCCTTAGAAACTAAGTTAAAACATTAGAGCGTATTGTTCATTGACAAATTTTTAACATGGTTTAGGGGGAAAATATTTTTTTTGCCAATATCTCGTAAATAACCCGCACCCCAGTTTTTGTAATTTTTTTTGTAAAAATGTGCAGTCTATACACGCCGAAATACGGTACTTTGTGAACTTGGTCTATAATACGTCATCCCTGTTCTTGTAAATGTATGTTGTGCCGACGTGCCATGCAGTAAGGGAAAGACTGTCATCGGAAATGACTATACTTCGGGAAGTTTTATCAGATGCACATCAANGACGTGCCATGCAGTAAGGGAAAGACTGTCATCGGAAATGACTATACTTCGGGAAGTTTTATCAGATGCACATCAATAGAAACAGTAACATGATATCCAGATCTCGCTTACTCACGCAGACACATGCAAAAAGATAAGAATCCCCCCTAGAAGGTTGAGAATGAAGGTCATTAACGCAGCACCGGGAGTTTTAGGATTATGACTCACATTTCATAAATAGTACGTAGTGTTTTTTTTTTTTTTTTTTTNGAAGTTTTATCAGATGCACATCAACACAAACAGTAACATGATATCCAGATCTCGCTTACTCACGCAGACACATGCGAAAAGATAAGAATCCCCCCTAGAAGGTTGAGAATGAAGGTCATTAATGCAGCACCGGGAGTTTTAGGATTATGACTCGCATTTCATAAATAGTACGTAGTGTTTTTTTTTTTTTTATGGTTTTGTAACTTTAAGGATAAAACTAATAATTTACCCTTATCGATTTCTTATGTTAAAATTATGTGCCACATATACATGAGTTCAGACTAAAAATGTGTTGTTTTTCACACCATCCCACCCTTATTTCCCATAACCGGAATAGCCCTTCCCCTGACGATTCCGGTTGAGGGGTGCTCTACTGTACTTTCATTTGGAATAATAGTCAATAAATGTATTATATTTTAGCCTTATACGTTAACTTCCGAATGTGAGGGAATTTACACACTGTGTTTATTACTTTTATGGAAATATTTATGTAAAAAGGTGGTTCAATGATAAAAAATAGCTGAAAGGAAAAAGTAACTAGGGCCTCAAAAGTACTCACTTTACCGTGAACAGCCTATAACCGTGAGACACATTTCGGAAAAGGAACTGTTTACATTCCACCTCTTATGTCACAGCTGTCCCACCTCCCTTTTATTTTTCTGCTGTTTAGCATATTGTTCCACTCGTAACAAGTGTGCAGTCTTGGTTGGGCAACACCATGTGTACATCATGCGATGTATGTACGCAGTGTACACCGACTCTGGGCCTCCTTGGACTGCTGGAGCTGTGGAGGTGGAAATGTTACCAAAATGAAGTGCAACGCAGACCTATGTATGGGGATCAGCATGAAATGCAATGTGTCAGTTGTCACATAAGATGTCATCGGCAGTGCATGCTGCTGACAAAGCTGATTACCTATCCTGAGGGGTTGTTCACATGTACCCGCCCGTCACCACACAACCCAACACCTGGATGGATGGAACAAGCTGCATCGGCAACTAAAGCTCTGGCCACCCTAGGGGCCATATGCATCAACTATGAAGAAGGAGCACACACCTACGCATGGCTGCCATTCACCCCACACTCTAGCAATCTGCCTTCACCACTGTCTCTGGCCTGCGTCATATACCTGCCCACATTTAATAGAGCTGACCACGAGGATCCTCATGACTTTCTACATTTTTNTCTCTGGCCTGCGTCATATACCTGCCCACATTTAATAGAGCTGACCACGAGGATCCTCATGACTTTCTACATTTTTCCGGGAGAAACATCAGCGGTATGGGGTGACACGTGACTGGTGGGTGGAGCTAACCGAGGTACGGCAGTGAGGTGCGGCGTGTGCCAACTAGCGATTGGCCCAAGGCTATGTGGCAACCTGAGGGGATTTTGTGTGGCATATCGAAGAGTGCTATAATGATGCTTCAACTCTACATCAATGCACAACNAGGCAACCTGAGGGGATTTTGTGTGGCATATCGAAGAGTGCTATAATGATGCTTCAACTCTACATCAATGCACAACCATTATTTTTGGAGAAAGACAGATTCCCAATGAGAGTGTGGAATTTTGTGACATGGAAGAGCCAAGTATATAAACATCTCTTCTCTGATGGGGCACTAGAGCTGGTCATTGCCATCACAACAGACCTATTGCATCCTGAACTTGAGCTGTTCCTGGACCCATATTGGGAGGAGTTGACCACTGCATTCGCCATGTGGGTGAGAAAGGTTGAAGAAAAGGTACATGTACTCCTCGCCAGCATCGCAGGTGAAACACCACCACCCAGACTGCCACCAGTGGGGTCATCATACAAAATGGTGCCAGAGCACTACCAAGGGGACCCATCCTATCATGCGAGACCAGACTTTGAGGAACCACCATAACCAGCTAGGGGAATGTCTGGCGACACTGGATGCACCAAAGGACATGATGGGTAGATGCATAGTACCAACCAGCCACCACCATGCCATTACTGCCCAGCCAACCAGACACTGGCTCTGAGAATGCCCAATATTCCAAGCCCTGCAGAACACACCAGAAAATGGGTAGTAGGGAGTGCTGGACAGTCAACCATGCCCTTGAGTGATGCCCCGACCATGCCACTACGACTGGCCACAGTGGATGACTCTCCGACNCTGGACAGTCAACCATGCCCTTGAGTGATGCCCCGACCATGCCACTACGACTGGCCACAGTGGATGACTCTCCGACGGGTGCCTGTCAGATTGGGCAAACAAGTCATCACAGTCAGGAAAACCGGGCATGTTGCAGTTTGCCATGCATACTGGCATCCGTGACACCTTGGACACTACCCATATCACTGTGGCTATCCAGGAGATTGACACAGTGGCCATGATAGTCACGGACCTATGGGAATATTTTATCCTTGGGCTCCCATGGCTGTCAAAGAACGACATGAGCATCAACATCTGTGCAGAACATATACATTTGGGAACATATGGAAAGTTGCTCTCATATGCCCTAGGCTACCCACCACCAGCACATCGACCCCAAGTCCTATTCAAAGTAACTCCAGTATGATGTCCCTCAGCAGTACTGTGAAGCCATGCAAGCAATCCTGGATGAACACTGTGGAGTGTTTGCCGATGCTGTCCCCCTGCAAAAACAAATGTGGCATAACATAAAATACCTACTGTGACAGATATGCTTATCTACATATAGCCTTTCTGGTTCAAAGACAAGGCAATGTACATAATTGCGGTTCAGATATGATAGATGTTACAAGGCATTGTCATAGAGCCTAGCTACACTGCCTACAATGTACCTGCTGTACTTGTGCTCAATAAATACAGGTAAAATAGATTCTATGTTAATTTTTCCAATCGCTTGTCAAAGTGACTGTCAAGTCCATACTACCCTTGATCAACATTGAGAGGTCGATGGGTCTCGGGTCTGCCTCAACGCTGGACTAGAAGGCCAGGTACTGGCAAGTGTCTCAGCAGGACAAACACGAAACTACATGTACAACCCCAGATAGAATAGATGCCAATTCTGCACCATGCCTTTCTGTTTGGAGAGTGCTCCTACCACATTACAGGAAATGGGGGTGCACGTCTTGGAAGGGTGTATCAGGAGGTTTACGATAATGTTTACGATGATGTCGTGATCTACTCAACCTAATGAGAAGACCACATACACCACCTGACACTTGTCCTGGAGTGGCTGGATGTGCATGGCTTAACCTGCACCAACCAAAAGTTTCACATCAGCATAGAGAGCACTTGGTAAGAGAGACAGGCAAACTAAAAATTGAAAAACATGACATGCCATTGAGTCCTTTCGACTGCAANGAGAGCACTTGGTAAGAGAGACAGGCAAACTAAAAATTGAAAAACATGACATGCCATTGAGTCCTTTCGACTGCAAGTCATCGGCCATCAACTACAAAAGGTGTTTGGCCTTCTGAGTTAGCTACGCAACTGCGTCCCAAACTTTACAACGCTGGTGGTGCTCTTAATGGACCTGTTGTCAACAAAGTGGAAGTAATGGTGGACAAAAGTCACAAACTGGAGCCTAGCAAAATAAAGAGTTTCATGCTTTCCCAACCCTGATGTGACTGGTCCCGGGATGACATTTAGTGTTACAGACTGATGCTAGCCCGACAGGAGTTGGTGCCATTCTCTTCCACCTGAGAGACGATGGTCGCATTACATTATTGAATTCAGCAGCGCGAAAGTAGGACCAGCTGAACACAACTATAGTTGCAATAAACAGGAATGCCTGGTGGTGGTCTAGGCCCTGCAGTGCTGCTGGCTTTGTTTAAAAGGTGTGCTCATCACCATTTGCACAAACTGCAAATGCCTGGTCTGGCTGGACCAAATGCAAGACTAGTGCACCAAGTTGCTGCAGTTGGTCCTACTCCTGAAAGCCTTCAGCTTCAAGGTCAAGCATATTGTGGGCCACAACAATGAGCTGGCTGATGCTCTATCGAAGAACCTCAACACAAGTACCATCCTGGTTGATAACAGAAAATGGGAAGGAATCCTGCCACTGACTAGCTGGCATAAATCAGACCTGGTGGCACCTAGGATAGTTTCGATGGTAACACAACCAACCTGTGAAACAGATAAGATCACCATTGCACACTCCATACACGTGCCCTTCGGGCAATTGATGCCATCTGCCTCGGGAAGAAGTACAAACATTGGGGTGACCCTGATGACCCGGCAGCAAACTGGGGGATACCACCCACCAAAAACACCTCACTGTGCTGCCCAGCAAACAGCACAACCAACTCCTTTGGGTGACTGCATGGCTCATAATGTGAGCACAGCGAGGAGTCTCGAACCTCTCTACTGGGCAAACTGTTCCAAAAGTCCCAGCAGACAGACATCATGCAGACAGCATCTACTGGGAACAGACGGAGCTGAACCCGATCATCAAGGAGCCGGAGAATGTCACTGAGGATCGACCAACCACCACACACTACATGTCCTGGGAATTAGATGGACCGCTGGATGAAGCTGTCGTTCTGTGCGTTTGTCCTNGGAATTAGATGGACCGCTGGATGAAGCTGTCGTTCTGTGCGTTTGTCCTTGAGCTAGCAAACATCACCGATAGCCAGCCACACACAGCTTTCCCTGGTATCCGGATACAGCATATTTCCACGTGTTAATCAAGGAGCTATATTACATAACTTAGGGTTGACAAACCACCACACACCACTTATCTGGGGACCTGGATTGGTCAATGGACAGGGTGGTCTTCCATTGATTTGTGGAAGAGCCACCAGTGAATGAACCCTTGAGGTGTCCACAACGTCATCGTCAACCACACCAAGCACAGCCAGAGGGTGAATATCCCACCTGGGGATACTACCAACATTACACCCTATGCCACAAACCTGTCCAACCACCTGTTCATGGGATCTGTTGCACCTTGCCAGGTGACTATGCCTCAGGGCTGCCGACTGTGTCCCACCTCAGTATGTCTGACAGCATCTACATTGATGGGAGAACAATACCAGAGCAGATGTCTTTGACTGGGAACCATCAACCACGGACAGCACGCGAGATCTAAGTGGTTCCCTCAACACTCTTCCAGAAGAGGCACATTTGATGTTATACATCTATCCACATATAATTCTAGCCCGTCTCCGAGCACCATTCTTTTAGCATCCTGGTCTGTAGGAGAAGGGGTGGGCCAGGGTCCCTCCTCCCACCATAGCCAGGGAGCAGTCGGCTTGTGAGGACCAGAGACGACAGACATGTCGGCAATGCATGCACAATTGGCACACCTTGGGACATTAGTATTTAATAAATAAAGTTTCATCAGAGTTCTGTGTCACCATTTCTTCGTTATTTTTATGGTGGGTGTTAAGCATCTCTGTGGCTTGGACAACTGAGTTGCTGCAGATGGTGGAAATCCTTATATTCATCCTTTTTCCTCTACCACTTCTGGCCCGAACATACCACTACAACACCAACTGGTGCCCTTATAAACCGTGTTAGCTTTAGCAAGACTGAAAAGACCCCAGACCCACTGGTAACAGAACTTGCACCCTCCATTTATAAATAACAGATCTTTTCACAGTTAAGTTTTGAAGGAACACCTACCACATTCAGCAAAACTCCACTCTTTGCCAAACACACTGTCCGGCATACAACAGTCAATTGATTATTATATTCTACGGTACAAGTGTTTACAATTATGCNTTTGCCAAACACACTGTCCGGCATACAACAGTCAATTGATTATTATATTCTACGGTACAAGTGTTTACAATTATGCGAGTTTCTATTAGTTTTGGTTCACTGCACTGTGTCGTAGGATGAATGTAATGCTATGCAACATGCAAACAAACCCTATTAATGTCTGGTACCTTCTTTTTTTTTTTTTTTCTACTCTATCAAAGGGAAAGATTATAATGTCCTGGTTATTTTTCAACATGGTTAGCTATGCAAACCAATTATACTTCTATCATTCCTCTCTGACATTTCCTTCAAATCAGTCTTGATTATTAGTAATTATTCACTCGTGTTAAAAACTAAATGAGAAGGGTGAAAAATAAAATGCAAGTAATTGGTTTGTGTTTTATTAAAGTTTCCATAATCAAAATGTTTTGGCTAAATCTGTATACATTACTTAAATCTTTGTAAAACTGTTTTTATTTGTTAGAAAACAATAGCATTTTAATGATTTTATTTTCTGCTTTAGACAATTTTTGCCTCAGCATTCATTAGCATAAACAATTATTTTGTAATATCCCTATGCAAATAAATAACTAAAGTTAAAATTTGGGAAATATGGTGGCCATGCTAGCAGTCTGCCATATATAATCCGTTTATTAGGGAATTTAATACTTAAATACTGCTGCACTTGCATTGCACAAAAACATGGGGCACAATCATTAAAATCACATGTTTGTATGCTTATCCAGGTTCACAACTTATGCTACCAAAAAAAAATTTATACTAGTCACCATTAACTGTGTCTCAAGTGTTTCATTTGGCCCATCATTTGGTTGTTAACTATCCCTATCCACAAGTTCACATCACACTGGTTTTGGAAATGAGATTCTCTAATTTCATGAGGATTATTAATAGACTATAAGTGGTAGTTGTGAATGTCAAATATTGCTCTTTTTTTTTTTTTTTTTTTTCGAACTGTGACTTTTTGATCCATAAACTTGACGCTATTCCCCACCTGTGGGTCCAAGAGTCCTCAGTTAATGTTAGATGCCTTGAAGGTTGAGGGTATATTAGACAATTACTTCATCATGTTTTGGTTTTTAACCGGTTTATTTAACGGGAATTCATTCATACATTCCCGAAACTTTTCCGGCAGTTTATACATACTTTCCCGGCACAAGGTGCCGGGAATTTACTCATACGTTTCGACCCTGCGAGTTCTTGGCCTGAAGGGCTGATTATAATGTTCTGACTAAGTTTCCGATGCTGTGGGGGCATTAGGTGACGGGACACATCCCTGAGTGACGACGTTGTTACTTATCTGTACTTGTTGCAGGGTAGTTGTTCCAGCAGTAGATGAGANGCAAGGGACCCCTGGCGGGCCCCCACCCGTCCTTCTCGGCTACGGGCTGCACAGGACTACTCCCACTCGCTCGACATGGCGCTCCTCGTTAGAGCTCACCCCTCGACTCCGCCTTCTCGGTGCGTTATTGTAACTGACTGACTTAACTGACTGACTGACTGACTGACTGACTGACTGACTGGCATCCTGGCATGGTGAAACTACTCGTCCGACGTAACACTGATAACTGTCTAACTGATTCTGCCCTGCGCCCCGCGTTTCGCGTCCCGATATGACTGACCTGTTAATGTTGTGATTCTCCTGACTACCTGCGCATCCCGATGTGGCGGTACCGAACTTCGCGCCACCTGCTGCTCGATGCTTCGACTGTCTCTGCCAACTGACGCGGCCGGGGGTTCGATCTCCCCGGCCTCGGTAATGGCTGCACTCATGTCCTCTCTCGGCTCGCGATTCTATCTGACTGGTTGACTTCACTGATTCTCCCGGCGTGGAGTATGGCAGCTTCCGACTGCCCTGATATGACTGACCCCTCCCTTGTCTCGAAAAAAGGCTTTTAAACTATCTGAGCTCCCTTCCTAGATTCTTACACGTGCCTCCCTTTTTGGGGGAGGGGTGTGGAAGGAGGGCGCAGAACAAAGAATACTTCATACACCCACCATGGTTCTTGATGGTTAGGCGTGGGAGGTGTGGGGGTGTTGTGGGCCAGGAGCCCCTGGCATACGTTGTCAGCTAATTCTTGGTGCGTGTTCCAAGTTTCCCTGCAGTTTCTAAGGGGGGGGAGGAGGAAGGAGTGCTCGTTTGCACCACTTGCAAGCTTGTCAGCCATTTTCTCTGGCGTGAACATTTGCTAGGGGGATGGGGGAGAAGTCCCACGCTGCAGCGACATATGTAATGGCCTGCATGTGCTAATGACATCTGGCTTCTCCGCACGGGTGCCTGTCTAAGGTGCTCGCGGGGGATTAAAATTGTGTGGGACATCAGGAAGGTTTCTACTTCCCATATGCGTTACGCGTCAAACTATTGTCAAAGTTTGGGTCTCCTTTGACCAGCACAGCATTTTTTGACAAAACTCTTCACTTTTCTATAATCTGCTGAGAGTAAGAATGGAATTCTAAATGTGAGCGAAAGAGGTGGTAAATTCCAGCATGCAACATACAGTGCATACTAGTTGTCTGGACACCAGTACTCTCTCTCTCAACTTCCTTATAATTGTAAAAGGTTCATGTTGCACTCCTTCCAATGTTTGGTTGATGCAGCCCTGATTAGTACTTTTAATGCCTTTATTTCTTGAACCAAATACATAGCCTTACGAAAAACTTTTGTCTCCCTTGATAATACCTGGTAATGAGGATATTTTTCAGGTTGCGGCTTCATGAAGAACCTCAGCCTGAGGACCACTGCCATAACATAGTAAAAATAGTGCATCTCTACACTATTTTCGAGGCATAGTGCCATATTTATAAGATGTCGCTCATCTGTATGGATTGGCAAAAATCAAGTCCTGTAATCATGTATATTTGTAATACCAGTAATAAATGAAAGCCCAAATTGAAAGCCAAAGTCACAGTGTGATAACAGGAGCCAGGAATAATAGGCAGTAGCAGCAGTAAGCATGAGTGATATATTATTAATGGTTCTGTACTTAAGGTGATTGGGGATCAGTGGCTAACTGTATTTTTGGTATGTATGCATGCATTTGTCCTATTTGATCAAACCAGTGCTCCTTCTCTTTCTGTCAAGGTCAGCTCTCATGTTTTGTATTAATTTAAACTTTTCAGTGTAAGTAGTTGTTTTAAAGTTACTTTGTATTTTTTGCAACTTTTGTATAAAACGCTTTCCAACCGTTTTGATGTTGAAGTCTGCTTTTATGATCAGAGTAGTACTCACGAGCCTGTTATACATACTAATTCTGATCAGGCATACAATAAGGTAGTTTGTCCAGGGACAGGCATTAGTTACATAGGCAGTTACCATACTTTTTTAAAAAATAATAACAACATGTAACAAAAATCTGGATGAAACAAATTCTATAAAATGAGTATTATTTTCCACATCATAGTGATGACTGACATTAAAAGTGTTTGTAAAGTGGCTATACCAGTCACCTTATAAAAATCACTTCACTTAAATAATCTTAGGCATATTACTGAGAAAACATTAATATCTTAAGATAATTGGTTTCAAATAAATAAATTATTAATTAATGTTAAGAAGACACAGTACATCCAATTTTGTAAACAAGGTAGGGATGAAGTACAAATTTTAAATACTTATAAAAATAAAGAAAATTGATGATGATGAAGCTACCATAGTGACATTTTTAGGTCTGCAAATAGAATAGAAATTGACTTAGAATGAACATATCAAAACATCAGAAAATAAAGTTTCAATAATTTGTTATATGTTAAAAGCCCTTAGCTCAATTTTAAATAAAATAAAAACTCTACTGATGATATATTATGCATTTTTTCACTCTGCAATGATACAGGTATATGCAATTGAATTTTAGGGAAATTGAATTGAAGTCATAGTAAAAAAGTAATTTTGGTCCAAAAAATGCTCTACATATTACATCTGGTGTAAACAAAAGAACCTCTTGTAAATCGTTTTTCATTGCCCATGAAATAAAAACTCTGTACACTGAATGTAATTTGTGTAATTAAATTTGCAAAACAGAACATAGAGATATTTTATAAATAATGAAAATGTTCATCTATACAATACTATAAATGCCTATAAGCTGTGAGTTATGCTGTATATTAGCTCTTTATTCGAAAAAGTTCTTTCCAATTCAGGTCTTCGATTATTTAACATTCTACAAAAAGAAGTAACTTCTGAAAAAGTACATTAAAAAAGTACACATAAATTTTAAGCATCAAAGTTTTTATAATATAGCGGAAATTGTAGTCTTCTTGCAAAGCTGTAGATGAGAATGTAATGTTTTTTTATATCTCTAAAAGACATAAATTATTATTTTGTATTTAATTTTATATTGATATATCATTGACAATAATTGTGTGTATATAACATATGTATATAGTTATATGTGATTAGTTATGTTATAGAGGATCATCGAAAAAGAATGGTAAAATTTTAAATAATCACAGCTTCAAAACTGTTTGACCGATTTTGGTTGGTTCTTGCACCAAAATGTACAGGTAGGATAAAAGTTTTACTTACCTTAAAAGGTTTCTATGATCACTCCATTTGTAGCTCTGCATATGTTTAGGCAATATTCGACCTCTTTCCATGTATTCCGGAGCATTGTTGGCGTAATTGTCTCAATGGCAGCAGTGATTCTATAATGCAAATGCTCCAAATCTCGAATCTTCACAGCTAAGACAATGCTCTTGACATATCCCCAAAAGAAAAAGTCTAGAGGGGTTAGATCGGGGCTTCTTTCTGTATCCATTTCGTTTAACATGAAAGCAGCGAATGCAAAATGTTTGGGGCGATCTTCCGGCTTAATTTCATGCCTCAATTGAATCTTGTAGGCATGCAATCTCAAACGTTTATGAAGAACATTTTGCGCGGTAGTCTTCGGAATGCCAAGCTCCAAATGATGCGGGCAATTGACTTTTTAAGGCTGCGCACACAAGATTTCCTAAGCTGTTCCACCGTTTATTCAGACGTTATTGGCCGTTCTGGCGATTGTTGTTTCTGTACGGTACCAGTTTCGCAGGAACTTTTAACTAAACGACAAATAGCCCTATGTTTTGGTACACATTGTCCTGGATACTGCCGTATAAACAGTCACTACAGACTTCAACTCCGTGAACCACAGAACACACTATGCTTTCTGCTGCACGGTCGCCATCTCACTGGAGGGGTTGGCGCAGATGCCAGATGGCGTGCTCGTGCCTGCCACAATCTCAAGGTCAGTGTACGACTGTCGAATACTCCCTCAAAAAAACATTTGTCCTTCCACTACAATTTGGTGCAATAATCAGCTAATTCCGTTAAATAGTTTTGTTGCTATAAAGTTATGAAATTGCACCATTCTTTTTTGATGACTTTGTATATGGGTAACTGGTTTTTTAAAGTGTGCTATACACATAGTCGTAGTGAAATTATGTTCTTATCTCTATTAGTCTTTTAAAATTTGGTATTCGTTTATGTATTGTAAAACTTGTTTTTATTGTTGAATTTTGTGACAAACCCTATATTCAGTGAACATATGTTCAAGTTCTAAATCTTCTGGGTGCTCCTACAAATAAACAAATATTTTTGTCATAATCATAAACTTCTTAATTCAATAGTATTTTGTACTTTATATGTATATTTGATTGTATTTTATACTTAAAAAAATTTCTAATTAAAAAATTTTAGTGGTTTAGAATTAGACTACACAAGAAATGGTTGTTTATTATTGTTGGTCTTGAGGTTCCTGTATCATTTTTTTCATTTTGGACATTTATGTTTGGATTACCTTGCATTATATATTTACCTGGACACAATTACTTCACATGTTTCACAAAAACTTAAATGTACAAACCACTTTCAGGATATTTAATTAGGCCTCTTACTGTAACTTTATCTAATCACTGACATCAGCCAAATCACAGGTAGATAGCACAGTTATGTTGAGGCACTAGAAGCTATAGTATTCTGCTGACCAACTGTATGCCAAGAGCCAAGTCTCATGGGACAAAATACATAAACTGAGCATATCACAATTCTTGAGTTTTGTCAGTTGTACTTTTCTCTTCATATAACATTATAATACTTTATCATCTTGTTGCTGACACTTCTGCATCACTGTTCACATAAATATATGTGCATGTAGCTTTTGTATACAAATATGTACATAATTACACAGTTTTTTTATAACATATAGGAACTGCTTCACTGGTGGACAGGAGATGCTAAAATTAAGAAAAAAGTGCATATAAATTTGTGATCTATTTGACCTTGTTAAGTTAAAAGCCAAATACATGACATCTCATGACCTTTTTACTATGTATACTATGGAGTATTCCTGTTTGTCCTGATTTATAACAGTTGATACTGTGCTGTATTGTAAGGTAGACATGATAATGACTTATTCAAACCAGGAGTTGGCAGACATGCATTTGATGTACTCATGGAATAGAATGCAGTAGAAGCAAGATGTGTCTGTGCAGATTGTTCCCATTATAGACANATGCATTTGATGTACTCATGGAATAGAATGCAGTAGAAGCAAGATGTGTCTGTGCAGATTGTTCCCATTATAGACAACTTCCTGACTATAAAACCTTCCGGTGATTACATGAATGACTTTCAGATACAGGCTCATTTAAGAAAACTACTGTCAGGTGGTGGCAAGCCAGTGTTTGAACTGTTATCTCAAAAAGCAGATTTTGCAGCATGTTTAGGAAATGCAGGCACTAGTACTCAAAAGACAACATCATTATTGAACATTGGACATGCAACAGTTTGGAAAGTTAGGCAATAACTACTGCTTTATCCTTACCATGCTCNGCATCATTATTGAACATTGGACATGCAACAGTTTGGAAAGTTAGGCAATAACTACTGCTTTATCCTTACCATGCTCAAGGAGTACAGGCACTTAATAACAAAGATTTTTTCCAAGAGTCATCTTTTGTACTTGTTCTATCATATGTCTATTGGTGATCTGAATTTCTGTCCAATGTATTATTTATTGACAAAAGTGGAGTTGCCAGAGATTGAATCTTAATTTTCAGATCACTCATTGTGGGCTGAAGAAAATCCACATGTTATTCGCCATTTATGACACCAACCACAATTCAGTGTCAGTGTATGGGCAGGAATACTTTGTGACAAATAAGATTTTCTTGTTGGGCGATTAACAAGTGCTCACAAATCAGTTGCATGAATTCGTCGTCGGACCCTTCCAGGGCCTCTAATTCCTAACCCAGTCCCGCCCAGTACCAGCAACACTCCGAGAACATCCGGCAGTAAAGTGTATGTGAGTGCTGGCCATGTGTGTCTGGCAGCATGACCATTGGCCAGCCGAAGGCACTGCTGTGACTTCACTGGAGAACCATACTCTCGAACCCCTCAGGTTCGGTGAGGTAAACAAAATGTCACGTAAAACTAAACTGGCAGGGAAATTATGTGTGAANCCCCTCAGGTTCGGTGAGGTAAACAAAATGTCACGTAAAACTAAACTGGCAGGGAAATTATGTGTGAAGAATTATTAGAAAGGGATTGCTGTCTTGTTGTCTTTTGTCTTGTGTACTCTGAGAGTTGGGTATTAGTAGTTATCGGACATCAGGAGGTTCGCCTCATGGTGGCCATGTTGTGGCAGTCCTGATCGGGTCGTGATGGACAGATGTGTTGCACGGGGCCGGCAACTCTTGTCGATCTGAGGTAGTGTACTTTAGTTAAACTGTTTTCGGACCTTTTATTATTGACTTTATTATATTTCAGGCACGCTTTCACAACTGCAGCTTGGGGTAAAGGGTAATCTGTATTTCTGCAATGGTATTTTTGTCGGCATCATGTGGTGGACGGTGTTGATTGTGTTACGATAATTGCTACGCATGATCTAGGTCAGAGACTGGTATGACTGACTAGTGGACCAAACGAAATGTACCACGTGGTGATTGTTATATATATATATGTAGTGCCTCGAGAACGGAGCTCATAAAGTCCTGTTATCATCATACTCCGTGTCAGTATTTCCTTGTTTCCGAAACTCTCCAGGCATGCGATGTGGCCAACAACACTGTAAAGAACATTGGNCTCCGTGTCAGTATTTCCTTGTTTCCGAAACTCTCCAGGCATGCGATGTGGCCAACAACACTGTAAAGAACATTGGTGCGTGCGCAGCCACCAGTATAGGTGAGTTGCTGTCGCAAAGGTCCTGCCGGCCGGCTCATGGGCTAGAGAACCATCCCTGTTGATTTTAGGCAGACTACGAGCAGCTGGCATAGGGATATTCATACTAAATTCAATTGCAGTCGCCAAGGGCCTGTTTACTGGGGTTTGCATCCCCCAGAAGGCGACAAACTTTTCAAAGACTTTTTCCTATATGTACGTTGCATGTGGTTTATGCATGATGGTGCACCACCAGATTTTAGCTGAATAGCAAAAAATTTCTGTAACAAAATATTTTCAAACAAATTTATAGGTCATGCAGTACCTATTGGCTGGCCTTCATGTTCTCCAGACTTAAATCCATTAAATTTTTGTTTGGAGGCTACTTGAAAAAACAGCTAAACATTTTGTCAGTATATCCAAGAAAGCTGTCAATGTATTTTTGGCAAACACCTTATATTTTTTTGAAACAGTATGACTTACTGCAGGTGTACATTCAGGCTGAGCACCTCCTATAATGTCAAGCAGCACCGCATTATTGCAGTACAAACAGGATTATGACTTGGAAACAAGGTGAAGTAGGCCACATGTTTATACAACCTTTTTTAATTGTTTTCATGAGAAATCCAGTCCTATTAACATACTGAATATACATTTTAATTTATTTCATCATGAAAATTAGAGGAAACACTCATGACAACAGTGTTGGCAAGTATATTGATACCAGAACTTCTTGAACTGGTGTCACTCNAAAATTAGAGGAAACACTCATGACAACAGTGTTGGCAAGTATATTGATACCAGAACTTCTTGAACTGGTGTCACTCACAAGAAACAATTCATTGTGGAAGTAGTAGCATATTTCATTTGTTTAATACTAAAAATTAATGCCTCGAACAGTTAGTTTTCTAAGTACATTGTTTTGAAAATTATGTTTTGCAGTAAAGTTAAAATATTTTCATATGTATTCAAATGTCATAAGCCAAAAAAGTTTGTATGGAAAAATACTCTCAGTATATCAGTTTTAAAAAAATTTTAGTTAAACTGAAGTTATTCGTATTGTACGTATAATAGAGAATACCATTATGAATTCACAAACAAAATTTTAAATGCCATTGTTAGTGTTGATTAAACATTTCAAAAACTTTATATTTTAATAACATTATTTTTTTTATATTATTTCAGATGATCTCGTTACTGCCTGCACGTGTGATAAAGCTGCTAGAATTTATCGGCTTTTCTGGGAGCAGAGTAAGTTTAAAATAAGTGACAGTTCATTTAGTTTTTCTTTTGCTGTATTGAGGACTGTTTCCAAGAGTAGAATATAATATTTTTGAGATTTTCATATCAGTGAAGTATTAATTAAATTAGTTTTTGTGGTAGTATACATTTAGTTGGTAATATCATAGCTAACTTTGTATTTGACATTTGCTTAAAAAAATTGAAATAGCTTTGATTACACAGGCCAACGATAAAAAACTTTGTTAATGATTTTGCTGGATTCTTATGTTTTTTGGTGCGCTGTGTAGTTTTATATACTTTATTTATATTTTTATATACATTTTTATATACTTGATATACATTATTATACTAAAACATACAGTAAATCTAATTGAAATTAGGTTGGCAGTGGTGGTACGACTGTTTGTTTTCACAACCTCACTTTTCTCGAAAAACGGGTACACGAGATTCATACCGATTGGCACCAAGTAAAAACTTTCCTAACAGTTTTTTTTATATATGTGGTGAGTTTGTAATTAAAAATCATCAAAGAAACATTATAGAGTTTGTTAAAAAAAAGTGNGTTTTTTTTATATATGTGGTGAGTTTGTAATTAAAAATCATCAAAGAAACATTATAGAGTTTGTTAAAAAAAAGTGTACTTGGTATATTTTGAAATAAAACTCGGTGATCAAGAAAAACCTTGGGCTCCACACAAGGTATATTATGTTTGTGTTGAAGACCTTAGAAAATGGTCAAAAAAGACAGCTTTTAGATTTGCAGTACCCATNACAAGGTATATTATGTTTGTGTTGAAGACCTTAGAAAATGGTCAAAAAAGACAGCTTTTAGATTTGCAGTACCCATTGTCGCGTGACAGTTTTGAGGATTACAGCACGCCTTTGGCTCACTTCCCTCACCCCCTTACCCCACCCCCTNTAATTGCTACGCATGATCTAGGTCAGAGACTGGTATGACTGACTAGTGGACCAAACGAAATGTACCACGTGGTGATCGTTATATATATATATATGTAGTGCCTCGAGGACGGAGCTCATAAAGTCCTGTTATCATCATATTCCGTGTCAGTATTTCCTTGTTTCCGAAACTCTCCAGGCATGCGATGTGGCCAACAACACTGTAAAGAACATTGGTGCGTGCGCAGCCACCAGTATAGGTGAGTTGCTGTCGCAAAGGTCCTGCCGGCCGGCTCATGGGCTAGAGAACCATCCCTGTTGATTTTAGGCAGACTACGAGCAGCTGGCATAGGGATATTCATACTAAATTCAATTGCAGTCGCCAAGGGCCTGTTTACTGGGGTTTGCATCCCCCAGAAGGCGACAAACTTTTCAAAGACTTTTTCCTATATGTACGTTGCATGTGGTTTATGCATGATGGTGCACCACCAGATTTTAGCTGAATAGCAAAAAATTTCTGTAACAAAATATTTTCAAACAAATTTATAGGTCATGCAGTACCTATTGGCTGGCCTTCATGTTCTCCAGACTTAAATCCATTAAATTTTTGTTTGGAGGCTACTTGAAAAAACAGCTAAACATTTTGTCAGTATATCCAAGAAAGCTGTCAATGTATTTTTGGCAAACACCTTATATTTTTTTGAAACAGTATGACTTACTGCAGGTGTACATTCAGGCTGAGCACCTCCTATAATGTCAAGCAGCACCGCATTATTGCAGTACAAACAGGATTATGACTTGGAAACAAGGTGAAGTAGGCCACATGTTTATACAACCTTTTTTAATTGTTTTCATGAGAAATCCAGTCCTATTAACATACTGAATATACATTTTAATTTATTTCATCATGAAAATTAGAGGAAACACTCATGACAACAGTGTTGGCAAGTATATTGATACCAGAACTTCTTGAACTGGTGTCACTCTTAGTTAGGACTTTGAACAAGAAACAATTCATTGTGGAAGTAGTAGCATATTTCATTTGTTTAATACTAAAAATTAATGCCTCGAACAGTTAGTTTTCTAAGTACATTGTTTTGAAAATTATGTTTTGCAGAAAAGTTAAAATATTTTCATATGTATTCAAATGTCATAAGCCAAAAAAGTTTGTATGGAAAAATACTCTCAGTATATCAGTTTTAAAAAAATTTTAGTTAAACTGAAGTTATTCGTATTGTACGTATAATAGAGAATACCATTATGAATTCACAAACAAAATTTTAAATGCCATTGTTAGTGTTGATTAAACATTTCAAAAACTTTATATTTTAATAACATTATTTTTTTTATATTATTTCAGATGATCTCGTTACTGCCTGCACGTGTGATAAAGCTGCTAGAATTTATCGGCTTTTCTGGGAGCAGAGTAAGTTTAAAATAAGTGACAGTTCATTTAGTTTTTCTTTTGCTGTATTGAGGACTGTTTCCAAGAGTAGAATATAATATTTTTGAGATTTTCATATCAGTGAAGTATTAATTAAATTAGTTTTTGTGGTAGTATACATTTAGTTGGTAATATCATAGCTAACTTTGTATTTGACATTTGCTTAAAAAAATTGAAATAGCTTTGATTACACAGGCCAACGATAAAAAACTTTGTTAATGATTTTGCTGGATTCTTATGTTTTTTGGTGCGCTGTGTAGTTTTATATACTTTATTTATATTTTTTATATACATTTTTATATACTTGATATACATTATTAATATACTAAAACATACAGTAAATCTAATTGAAATTAGGTTGGCAGTGGTGGTACGACAGTTTGTTTTCACAACCTCACTTTTCAGCTTTTTGCCCATGTGCTCTAAGTATGGCTAACCGTGGTTGTAAAAACTTTCCTAACAGTTTTTTTTATATATGTGGTGAGTTTGTAATTAAAAATCATCAAAGAAACATTATAGAGTTTGTTAAAAAAAAGTGTACTTGGTATATTTTGAAATAAAACTCGGTGATCAAGAAAAACCTTGGGCTCCACACAAGGTATATTATGTTTGTGTTGAAGACCTTAGAAAATGGTCAAAAAAGACAGCTTTTAGATTTGCAGTACCCATGATATGGAGAGAACCAAAAAATCATTCAGACGATTGTTATTTTTGTAGCATTGATGTTACTGGATATAACTCCAAAAATAAGAAAGTAATTGTCTACCCTAATCTTCCTTCAGCTATTCTGCCAGTCGGTCATGGTCCGGGACTTCCTGTCCCTGAGCCACCACAGGCTATTGATGATGTTTTACTTGATCAGTCCAGTGAAACTGAATCTGATGAAGGTAAACCGGATGATAATGAGTTCCAATGTTCTCCAGAAAATTTAGAACCTCGGTTTTTTACACAGGCTGAGTTAAATGGTTTGGTAAGAGATTTGGGTTTGACCAAAGAGAAAGCTGAATTGCTTGGCTCTAGGCTAAAAGAAAAACATTTGTTGGCACCTGGAGCATCTATTTATCAATATAGAACAAGAGATCAACAGTTCGCTAAATTTTTTAAGCAAGAACAGGATTTGGTGTACTGCCATGGTATTGGTGGTCTAATGAATGAATTTGGAATTGAGTACAACAATGAAGAATGGAGGCTTTTTATATACTCATCAAAAACTAGCTTAAAAGCTGTTCTTTTACACAATGGCAATACTTATGCTTCACTGCTTGTGGCTCATTCAGTCCATATGAAGAAAACTTACGAAAATCTATACATTATTGTAAAGGAAATTAACTATCCTGCTCACGATTGGATGATGTGTGGAGATTTGAAATTTGTTTGCATGCTCCTAGGCCAACAAAAGAGATTTAGTAAATTTCCATGTTTTTTATGTGAGTGGGACAGCAGAGCAAGGGATCAACACTGGTCTACAAAACATTGGCCTGCAAGAAAAACCTCAACACCTGGAAAGAAGAGCATTTTGCATAAAACTTTAATAGATCCTAAAAAAATTCTTCTACCACCTCATCACATTAAATTAGGTTTAATGAAACAGTTTGTAAAAGCCTTGCTTAAAGATGGTGAATGTTTTAAGTATTTATGTGAAAAGTTTCCTCATTTATTAGGAGCCAAACTGAAAGAAGGGGTTTTCGTTGGGCCTGACATTCGTAAAATGATGTTCGATTCCAACTTTGAAACAAAAATGACTACAAAGGAAAAGGAGGCTTGGATATCATTTAAGCAAGTTGTGACTAAGTTTTTGGGCAATGTTAAAGACCCAAACTATGAGCTTATCGAAGCTAATATGATAGACAAGTTCAAAAATCTGGGATGCCTGATAAGCCTTAAAGTCCACTTCTTACACAACCAAATTGACTTTTTCCCTGACAACTTGGGTGATGTGAGTGAAGAGCAGGGTGAGCGGTTTCACCAGGACATCAAAGTGATGGAGAAACGTTACCAGGGGCGGTGGAATGAGAGAAGAGAGAAAGGAAATACTGAAAAATAAACACTTATAAATATATGTAATGAATTTTTTTCTAATACAATTGCATACATCACATTTTTAAATACAAATGCATATTGTGAGAGAACTGTGGGTGATACAAAAAAACTGATGTCAGATTCGGTTTCAGCACCCAAAAATACATAACATTCAGCTGCATTTATTTAAAAAGTTTTCACAAAATATTTTTTTGTTACCTTGTGTTATTAGTCTAAAGTGAATGTATTCGAAAACACATTATTTACTACCACTTGTTAAAAAAAATTTTAAGTATTTAACTCTGAATATTAAAATGTATGTGTTAAATAAATATGCAAGTCAATAAATCAGGGTGTCTACATCTGGAAAACAGGGCAAAGTCAGGGAAAAGTCTGGGAATTCAACCTTAAGTCAGGTAAAATATTTCTGTGGTAATAATTATTAAATTACTATACCAAAATGTATAATGACCGATACTTGTATCTCATAGTTTCTGCTATAAAATCTAGATTATATTATCGGTCGAGATGAAATTTAAGGGATGTTTCCACATTTTCACCGGTACAAATTCTTGCTTTAGTTCCATTATTATTGAATAGTGTCTCAATTCTAGAATAGATTCTGTTTCCATAGTTTAAATATCATTTTTAAAATATATTCTGCATTACCCACAATTCCGAAGTTTGACAGTCTACCTTTCACTTCAATCACTGTCAAACTAAGCTTCTTGACATGAACCCAGCTGCCTAAATATCGACACAATAAAGTAAAAATTACCAGAATAAGCCATCATATTAAAGGTGATTCTCTCCAACAAGAAATATGGCAGTTTTCACCAACAAGGAATAAACTAGCCCCCAGCAGAGGGACACTTAAGTTTAAGGATGTTGAGGTGTTTCACCATTATAAAACTAATTTTTGTCAGGGCCACTTAAAGAAACAATTTGCAAATATTCTCATGTTGGTAGTGGTGTATATTGGTCATGTGACTAAGTGAACCAATAAAAATTAATACCAAAGAAAGGGGAAAAAAAAATGTTATTCCTGAATGTTGTGTTTACCTTTGTTATAAGCAAATGAATCCTGGCCAAAAATGTGTTTTATAATGTAAAATTAAAGCTTTTTGTTTGCCTGATAAATATTAAGAATCAATGCAAATAGATGTCACTGCGATACAAAAAAAATGGGTATTCCATTTGTTCCACTAACCACATGCACCAAAATTTATGTTAAAATTATGTACATGAATAGATAAGTTTTTAATTTTTCGAGGCTACTATATTATTGTGGAAGTGTTGTGTTGCAATTCTGTGCTGTTTTTCGATTGGTTTTTTTTAACTCATCATTGCCAAGTGTAATTTTTGCAGCAAAAGTTATAATGGTTCATATAGACACTAGGCCTGGGATGTGCTATTTTGACTAGTCAGAAGTTAAACTGTTTTATATTTTATTACGGTTCTCGTGTAATGTTTTGGCCTATTTACATATATTTACGTAGCTTTTTCAAGCATTTGTGTATACAATGATTCATAAAAAGTTAAAAGTTACGTTAATGATAAATTTTTAAATTTAAACTGTTATCTTGTTTAGGCACTGATTGAATATTCCCTAAATGTAATGTATATTCCGTGCAAAACCTCGCTAAATTATGTTCAAGAAAATAACTAAAAATTCTATTGCCCTCAGAAATCAACACTGGGCCTACATTTACTGCAAGATCATCCAGAATTTTTTTACCTAATAGAACTGTTTTATGTTTTATTCATGACATTACTTGTGTGTTTTAAAGATTCTGTACAAGTTTCATTAAAATTAGTAAAGGTATCAATTTTTTAATAGATTTTTTCATTTACAGTAATGACCTGAGCTGCAATTTCAAAATCCGCATTTTGACATAAAAACAAAGTTTTCTAAACATTAATATTATGTTCACGATGTGTCCTTTATACCCTATAAAATGTCTCGCCGATAATATTTCAAGCAATTGCACACTGTGAAGAAAATGTGTTTCTCCATTTAGGATAGCGTGGTTAATTTATCTCTTGACTTATCACTAACCAAAATTGAACTTTCTGAAACTATGATAGATTGTTGAAAATATCATTAGCAATATTGATGTGCAATTTAGAAACCCCCAGGGCCTGAATTTATTTATTAAATGTTATTATCACAATACCTGTGTAACATCTTTAATTGGTCTCTCATTAGCAATTTTTTCAATTTATAACAAAGTTGAATTTATACAAAACTTGTACTAAATATTTCTTATTTGTAGTAAAAGCAAAGTGTAAATGCATTATATTATGTCCAGTCTCAAATGTAATCTAAGTAATAATATATTTTTACATATTGTACATATAGGCATAATGTTTGAGACACATTTTCACTGTAAAAATTACATGCCTTAAATAGAATTTATGTGATGAACGAAAATGTGATGGAGTCGTATGCTGTGTAGTGAAGGCAAAAATGTTTCCATTTATATCAAATACTTTCGTGGCTTGTGCATACTGAGTAAAGTCATATTTTATCTGTCAGCTACCTGCTTGCTAATAATACTCCATTTTCTGTGTAAATATTGGTTTTACCTCTTGTAAATACCTTGAAAACGCACATATATACAAAATGTGTGTGTCATGAGTTTATAGCTCACATTGTATTTTGTCATAAATGCTTAGGTTATTTCAACAAATAGTCTTTCCATCCAGATTCAATAACTGTAATACTATAAAACTTCTTATTTTTATATACTAAGTATTAAATTACAAAAGTAAATACTCTATATCACATTTAGGGTTATCAATACACAATTTATTCTGTAGCAGCCATTTTGCTTTAGTTTACTTCTCGGTTAAGGGGCCCGTAAAAATGTAAGTGACAGATTTGGGGTCCCAAAATAAAGGGCTACCCAGCACAGTTTAAGGGTCACTTAAAGTTGGTGAAACCGGCCAATAGTCTTCCATCATTCACGTAGCATTGTATATTGTATTCCTTGGCACTTATCAGGATAGCATAAGCCCTAACAAGCACACAACATGAATTTACAACATGAATTTGAAGTCGTGAGCCCTTTCAAAATTACCACCTTTTGTGTAAAAATTGTTAATTTTTTTTATAATAAATATTTATTAATTTTAGTTAGTCATAAAAAAAAAAGAATTTCTGTATCAACAGTAACATCTGTAATCACCATGGATGCAAAAATTAAAATTTACATTATGACTTATGACTGTCCCATCAGCAGCAAAATCTTTAGCCACCACTGACAGAAAAATAAAATTTACATAATTACTTAATATCAACAGTAAAATCTGTAGCCATAACTGGCCGAAAAAATAATTTCAAATATATAGAAATCGTTACGAGTATACCATCAGCAGTGTAATCGTTAGCCACCACTGATAGCAAAGAAACAATTTCAAGAAAATTTAATACAGAGAGAATAAAGTAAATATGCCCACAAACACTTGGAGGGGTTCAGCTCCAGTCACTGTCCTAAGTTACAATCACTCGCACAGAAGAGTAATACATTTGCCTTTGACAAAAAAATTATTTTTGACTACAACAAAATTTTAAAACACACGCTCCAAGCTCTCCCCCTCCCACCTCCTTTAAATCAGTTATATTTTTAAGCTGATCATGCAGGCATGCACGAGGGCAGACTTCCTGCCACTTTCGTTCCTTATAACCAACGGAAAAAAAGACAAGAGTTTTCTTTCCCCTACCTGAGATGCAAGGTTCCAGTATTACATACTTACAGAAATATTCAACATTATTACTTCTGTTACAGAAAGCTCTCAGACACACGGTAACAATAACTTTGCACAAATGCTAATTTACAAACATCAATGAAAGTAAATGTGTTATAGCCATACACGCACACAGCATTTTTATTCAATTACTGTAAGTCCTTTTGTGAGTTTCCCAGTTGCTCATGTGGAACGAAGGCGTCATTGTGAAAGTTAATTTTTTCCCATCCATAAAATTATTATTTCTGGCTTGCACAGAGGTTATAAATTTTAAAAAAATCTATTACAATTTTGCTAGAAGAGACCAGCCAACTATGAATTTAATATACACTTGTCTGAGCCCAGTATAAGAGGATAGGGGTACGACCAAAAGAAATGGTATTCTGCATGTTTGCTTGTGTCACATCGTAGTTGTGATTTCAGCTTCGTGTAATCCTAAACCTCATCTATCTGGTACTAGGGAGAAAAAACTGAGAATCTCAGCACGTAAAAAAATTATACTGGTAATTTTTCTGGAAAAATATATGCACTGGTAAATATGGATATACAAAAATCGTTATGGCTATCATAATTCACATCTCAAGTTCCATGAATTTTTTTAGGCATACCGAACAATGCTTTTCCGTGACTCCTCTACAGACCAGCCTGGTAACATGAGAAATATATGTTGAATGGCTGCATTACTGATTCAGTCCATATTCAAAACAGCAAGCCTTTTCATGTGCCATCATTTTTATTTTCCAATACTTTATGTTTTGTGTACTTACAATTAGTGCAGTACCTTAATACATGCAACAAACAGAACGTTACTAATCTGTAAGGAAAATAAAACTGGTGGAAGACACAAACCACACATTTATATAAAGGAGGTACAAGCCTCCTTTCAGAAAAAGGCAATACGTGCCTGAAAGTAATATACTCCCATTAAAATCTGTTAAGGCTGCAGCAAATGTGAGGAAGAGAATACGGGTCCCCTTCCCCTTAATAATGAATCCGTATTAGTACTTCATTTAGACCAGTGTCTCTTGCTTATTTTGTTTCTGAATGCCAGTGATATTTTGAAGTAAATAAAGCTATAATAATTTAAGTTTTGCCTTAGAAAGTAATGTGTTAATATTGCATTAAAGCCTCTGTTTACTGGACTAATTGGTTAGTGCTATAGTCCGGTGAATGCCAAAGCACCAAAAAAATGTATAGTTATAAATATTTTAGTTGCTCACTTTAGCGTTAATGTTTTCAGCATGGTGAAGATGTTTGTGCATCCAGGAGAGATGATGAGATGCAAGTATTTCTGATAATTTATGAACGACCGTTAGCTGTCCAAAGGAAAGAAAGGACCAGTATGATCTTGTATAGTTCACATATTTTCTGGGTCTCGGCTGAGTAGTGTTTGCGGCGAGCATGTTAACTTACACTGTGGCTTTTTTTTTTTTTTTTTTTTTTTTGCATCTCCGTGACATCAACATTTCCACTCCCATACCTTTCTTTTCTATTTTTTATAACTTCTTCAGGCTTAGATGGTAATCTGGAAATGGAAACATGTAGTATACTGCCCCTACCCGCTGCTGTGAGAGTGAAATTTCATATTAACCCATCTACCACTTTCACATTTTTTTTCTCAGAAATTAGAAAAGTATAGGTCTCTGTCGCCCTTTAGTAGCAAAAATATGATAATAAGCATATATGTACGTGATAAGGATAGCGGTATTCTCAGCCATTTACCGGACCGTGCCACACTTCACCATGCTTGCTAAGCTCCAACTGTAAATGCTGACATTGACAGTTTCCGGTTGTGTTATCAATCACCCACCTGCTATGCTACAACTTTCTCATGCCTCGCGCACAACTGCCAGGTGGCTAAAAAATGACAAATCACAACAGGCAGACATTCTGTCTTTATCATTGCTCTCTTTAAAATTAATTTTAAGCACTTTTGCCACTGTTCAATAAATTGTGGCATTCCGAGTGCTGTGATGTAGTATGAAGTGCTACTGAAGCACGAGCTTCTAGATTTTCTCCTGAGGTGAAAGCCATTTTACACGACGATGAACATATTAAGGGTTGTTTGCTTTATTTTTATACACTATTCTTTTATGACAGAATTTCCCATTCACTGTAAAATTGCAAAGTCGTGTAGAAGTCTTAAATTACCATGGACTGAAACACTTGCACACTTTTTTACTTTAAGTTTGTAGTAATCAAAATAACAAACAAAATGGCAACATCTCCATCTTAAAAAATTATATGGAAATGTGGCAATTGATAGGGATGTGCTTTGTAAAACATACAAAATTGCTGCAGTAAACAAAAACAGACTCATTCACGAGTTATGCACACACTCCTAGAGATCAGATCCTATATAGCAAACAAGGCAAAGCGTTCATGCTTGAAGGGCAGTCGTAATGTCATCTGTTTTGTATGCATAAATAAACATTTCAAACATAAACCATGGCAATCAACATCATGCTACAAGGAAATGTAATGTGTGTCATGAATTATGGTCATGGCTACAGTAGACGTCTGCATCTGAGCCATTGCACAATTCTAAAAATAACTACCATTCCCCTGCGTAACATATCAGCTCTTTACACACGCTGTTCTCACCATTGAACTATGTTTTTCATGCCCTACAATCGACAAGTGGACACGGCGGAAAAATAATTGTGGTTTCGGATTTTTTCCGGTAAATACGAAGTCCACTGATTAGAGGTACGGTAAACAGAGGCATTACTGTATTTTGTTCTTACCATTGTATCTTCAATTTATTGGAAACATTTTTTTCCCCAGTCAACCTTGCCTGGTATATACACAAGACATAGTCATGTGCAAAATGTGTTTTGAAACACGTCCCGCTAAGATGAGTAATGCTTATAGCGAAAAAAATTCAAGCACCCAAAACAATAAGGGAATATAAATTTTCCTTTCACCACCAACAGAAAAATATCTCGCCAAGGGCTGGTGCATGCATGAACAGTAAAAAATAATGCCAAATTTTTAATAATGCACATTATTTTGTAAGTAGTAAAGTGTGAATCCATTATGGTATTTGGAATACATGGTATAAAATAATCCCAGCTCATCATGGAGCCCCAATTCTTTGAAGATACACAAACTTTAGTAATCTTCAGACCAGAAAATTTACATTTTCTTGCCATGTGCACAATAAGTTTATCAAATAGCTATGGAAGCACGAGAGAAAGAGAGCGAGAACTGCAACTGCAACTGCACTTGCACTACATCACCAATTACTCATTATAGCTCCCACTACAAAGAAAAGAAAACAAAATAAATACTTATCCGCTACATTCTGACAAGAAGTCCTGCGGTCCCTCCTACCTCAGCAACGCTTGCTCACGCTCTTCCCTCCTCATGCCTCTTCGCTGACCAATCACAGCATGCCATCCTCCCGGTCACCTTTATTGATCGTAATAGTAGCGCTGCAGACTTCCCCTTTTTCCCTCTGAGTGCTCCGACTTCTCAGTTCGCCTTAGCACAAACCTCATTCTTCGCCCTTCTATAGCCACCAAGCTCCCAACTTTCTAAAAAAAAAAAGCAGCAAACACATTTTTTTACAGCCAAATTGCATGGTGGAAATCAGTCAGCACAACCCAGCACTCTTTCAGCACAGTCGGGGGGCGGGGGGTTGTGAAGGAGGAGACAGGAAATGCACACACTGTGCAGTGTTCAGGGATTCAGACTGAAGTTTTAAGAAAAATTACAGACACGAAAAACTGCGAAAACTGTGCAGCGAAACAGCGTTCAAACAAAAAAAAACATCCTCGTGCTGACAAGTCAAACCTTTCGTTAAAATTCCATCTTCCGAGTTCAGACAAGAGAAACTGTAACTTTGGGCGCTACAGTTACTTCGCTACACGTTAAGTTGCCACTGCTAACTCAGAGGTAGTACACGAAGTTCTCTTTAAAATGGACGCCAATTACATAGGAAATAAAGTCAAGTTCCGGAGTATTTGTTCTATACTTATTTATCATTTGAGTGACACAGTTCACATACGAAGTTCCGGTAAGCCCAAAGAAAAATAATTAAATTCTGAAAAAAAAAATTTTTAACTTTGCTTTGGCATTTTTCCCACTTTGTAACAATATATTTAAAGATTTGGGTATTTTAATATCTTGAATAAAATAAATTTTAATTTAATGCACCAATTCATAGATGTCAGATTGCTGCACGTCTCTACACTTTGTCAAAGTCAACCACCTGCCTCGCACACTTATCTGTACAAGCTCACCTGTCTCACAAGTCCATCTGTGTATGGTTCTCAAGCTCTATTGGTCACAAGACGTCTGTCATATTTTGTAAGTNCACCTGTCTCACAAGTCCATCTGTGTATGGTTCTCAAGCTCTATTGGTCACAAGACGTCTGTCATATTTTGTAAGTGTAATTTATTTATATATGTAATAAATGTCTAAAAGCATAGTATTAAATATTGATTTCTGTTGTATTCTACATTTAATTTCACTATTTTAAAAAATTCTGAAATTGGTTGAGATTTTTTTATTTCTTCAATTAGAAAATATCAATTTTATAGCAAAAGTAATAAAAAATGAAAGCTTGATTTGGTTCTGGTTAACTGTGTGTTTGATTTTGCTCAAATTAATTTGAAAAATTTTTTTTAAAGAATTTAAAGTTTTTTATTAAAAAAATATATCATAATTTAAACAGTTTAATTATCAAATNCACCTGTCTCACAAGTCCATCTGTGTATGGTTCTCAAGCTCTATTGGTCACAAGACGTCTGTCATATTTTGTAAGTTTAATTTATTTATATATGTAATAAATGTCTAAAAGCATAGTATTAAATATTGATTTCTGTTGTATTCTACATTTAATTTCACTATTTTAAAAAATTCTGAAATTGGTTGAGATTTTTTTATTTCTTCAATTAGAAAATATCAATTTTATAGCCAAAGTAATAAAAAATGAAAGCTTGATTTGGTTCTGGTTAACTGTGTGTTTGATTTTGCTCAAATTAATTTGAAAAATTTTTTTTAAAGAATTTAAAGTTTTTTATTAAAAAAATATATCATAATTTAAACAGTTTAATTATCAAATGTTTTAACTGCTAAGTCTGTTAGATTGATGTCTGCAGATACAAGGTTCAGCAGTTGCTAGACGCTTTCCCTCCAGACAAATTTTTAGGTAATTTAAAATATCTGTTCGCTAGAGGTGGAAGTCTCATGTATGACAGAACGACACCTCGTCTTTAAATTCAGGGTGGAAAAAAAAGTAAATATACACATGATGTGTGGAGCAATCAGTGAAGAAGTCGACATCTGCGCTTTCTAGCAGGAGATATCGGTAACAAATATGGCACCGGCACGCTCTTGCAGACAGTCGAATGAAGGGGGAAACAAGATGACAACCTACAAGAGATGTTAGTAACACATGAAAACAAGAAAACACAATTTGGTAACCATGCATATTACATCATCCAAAATGGCTGATGGCTCCTCGGCTCCACCTCATCCGCTGTTGTGCTTGGATACACATTCTCCATCTACTATAAATAAAGTTTTTTTTTTTTCATATCTGGCTTTTTAAAACTTGATAAGTAGAAGCAAGTCAGTTTTTTCCAATATAATTTTTTNGTTTTTTTTTTTTCATATCTGGCTTTTTAAAACTTGATAAGTAGAAGCAAGTCAGTTTTTTCCAATATAATTTTTTTAGTCATCGGTGCATCCTGCTACTATAAAATGTGCCCGACCTTTTTACAATAGCTGTAAAGGCATGTATATGTTGTGTAATACTTGTCAAACATTCCAGGTCCTTTGTGAAATCAGGATCGTCACACTTGAATACTTTTTTGAGAAATGGTATAAGATCTTTCGAAATGCAGTAGACCCTCAATTGTATGAGGTGGCACGATTCACAAGGAAGACTTTGTAAAATAGTTACAGTCATAAAATAGAAAATAATGAATTTTAACCCCTAAAAATTAAAAAAATTGCTTTTATTATTATTNAAATAGTTACAGTCATAAAATAGAAAATAATGAATTTTAACCCCTAAAAATTAAAAAAATTGCTTTTATTATTATTATTATTATTATTATTTCTCTCTCTTGTGTAAAACCAACATAATTTTTAAATGAAATATTAAATTATATCAATAGACTTATTTCTTCTGAATGAAATTCTTGACCTATGCTAGTTGACAAAAATTTTTGAACATCAAGCAGCACATAAATTTTACTAAGTGTAAAGTCCATTTTCAGTAACTTTTTGCAGGAAAATTGGAGGTTGTGTTAATGAAATATTAGTTGATTGCAATAGGTACAAATCTTGGAATAAACGGATATCCTNCGGAAAATTGGAGGTTGTGTTAATGAAATATTAGTTGATTGCAATAGGTACAAATCTTGGAATAAACGGATATCCTGTTAGAACATTTACAATGTCACCTTGACACCAAATAATGTATAAATACCGGTAATTATTAAGTTTAGTGACTTTTCTGAAGGAAGCATACTAGATAAACTAAAGTAGCATTAATGGATTCTGCACAGCTTACCTAGTTCAGGAGGGCATCATGTTAAAATAAGTAGAACGTATTAAATAAAATAGTTAAAAATACGAGCAGTCCGCCGCTTTGTTTACCTCGGCCACCATGATTTTTGGTGACGTCATGATTCCTGCAGTCACCTTATTGGCTTGTGGGTATTGTTACATCACCGTGACAAGTCGCATGTGATTTTAACGGTCAATTTTTGAAGCAGGTCAGTAGCCATTGCGCCTTTGCTGAGGTTAGTTGTGCTGTCCCAATCCAATGGATTTAAAAACTTAGAAAGCAAGAACGGGTGCTTCTGTGCATTATATTCGCCTATGAACGAGTGCTTCAGTGCGTAATATTCAGTTATGAACGAGTGCTTTGGTGCGTAATATTCGCCTATGTGGCAGTTTAATAGATCATGGTGTTTCGATGAGTAAGGTAAGGTGGAATTGGCCGAGGACCCGCCGCCTACCTAGGTGAGTTAGTTGATATTCTTCCGGTGTGTTTTACGGTTCCTTTAATTCCCTAAAATCCTAATTTCGTAGGTTAGTTTAAAACCCTACAATCCTAGGTTAGTGTAAAACCCTAAAAAACCTAGGTTAGTGTAAAACCCTACAATCCTAGGTTAGTTTAAAACCCTAAAAAACCTAGGTTAGTGTAAGTGGGATGTTAGGATCCAATCAAATGTTTACATTTTATCACTATCACCCATCGTGGGGTTAGGTTTTGTTAGGTTAGGTGGGCACATATGACGAAATTAGTCGGACGTTAATACCCATAGTATATTCGTGTTCTGCGTCATTAGTAGAGTGGAAATATACAATTTTCCAGGGGTTTTTTTTTTTACAGGAAAGTCACTAAACTTGATAATTACCTAAATACCCAGTCCAAGCACTGAGTAACTGATTGCAAGCACAAGTGGAATCTTGAAATTTCATTCTAAAATCAGATAATGTGGTTTTGTAACAAAGAAGGTCGCAAAGAAACAAATTTTAACAGTTTTTTTTGCATCGTCTCAAAAATCACCTCTTTTTAAAATGAGATTAAATTAATTATTTTAGTAGGCAGATGTGTGTCAAATAAAACAATAGCTTTGTTTGTATGATCTNTTAAAATGAGATTAAATTAATTATTTTAGTAGGCAGATGTGTGTCAAATAAAACAATAGCTTTGTTTGTATGATCTCTAAGCATGTGCAGTGTCCATTGCTACGTGTTTATTTGTAAACATTTTGCTTGAAGGGTTATGCTTTAGCTGTCTTCAGGTGAACTCAAAATGGCCAAGTGCGACCTTGTTTCCTCCCCTTACATGGCTGGCAAGTGGGATATGTTTATCGCCCTGTGTGACATCCTTACAACCGGCCTACTGTGTGGAGATGAAGGGGTTTTTTCATGACGTCTCNTTAAAATGAGATTAAATTAATTATTTTAGTAGGCAGATGTGTGTCAAATAAAACAATAGCTTTGTTTGTATGATCTGTAAGCATGTGCAGTGTCCATTGCTACGTGTTTATTTGTAAACATTTTGCTTGAAGGGTTATGCTTTAGCTGTCTTCAGGTGAACTCAAAATGGCCAAGTGCGACCTTGTTTCCTCCCCTTACATGGCTGGCAAGTGGGAGATGTTTATCGCCCTGTGTGACATCCTTACAACCGGCCTACTGTGTGGAGATGAAGGGGTTTTTTCATGACGTCTCACTTTTTTTTTTACAGAGGCTTTTCCAATTTCTTTTCAGTGTTTGGAATTTCTTAATGATTACTGAGAATGGCCTCGTAAAATCGAGGGTCTTGTGTAGTGGTAGTGGCCCCTGTTTGAAATAATTTGAAATAACTTTCAGAATAACAGATATAAAGTATCAAACCATTAAATATTATTTTAATTCTGCTTTCTTGAGATATGTCACAACACTATGTCAAAATTTTCAGTATTATGTTAGGTGGCAGCATATATTAGAATTTGTACCAGATACAGTTGCAATTATTATGTTTGTAATGTTTGCTGCTTCAATTTTATTAAAGAAAATCATAAATTGTTGGCCTTCAAATATAAAAATTGACTACATAGAATATGGTACCCCATTTCACTAACTGCCAAAACGTTACAGAAACTGACTTTGTTATATTTATGAGGAAAATATTATTATTGCATGTGCTGTGAGGAGTTCAGCCCCTCTTGTTTAAAACAAAAATTTATTTTCAACAATTGAATGGTTAGCGTGAACAAGGTTGTAACCCCTCATTTTTTTGTGTGTTGATTGACATTTGCAAGGAATAAGGTTGCATGTAAAGCCCTCTATTCATAGGCAACATGGTGTCATGCTAAAGGATTCCATTACTTTTTGTTTGGGTGGTTGAAGTTGGCTCTCACAAGAACAAAGTAGTAAGTCATCAGCATGGTGGATGCTGTGTCAGTTGCAAACTCCCAGAGCGGAAAAACATGTGAATAATGGTAGAAAGAGTAAAATAACATTAGAGAATGGTCTGATATGAAGAGAAACATGTAAGGGAGGCTGGGAAGGCATATAGATTTAAGAGTGGTATACTTGTGTTGCAAAAAGTTTCAAGTGAGGTAGGTAGAACAAGGTTGTAACTTCAGTTTATTGTTTTTCCATTTGTTTTATAACATGTATAACGTTATGATATATTCTTGTCAATGGTTACAAACATTGTAGACAATGTATTTTCCTTATTTTATATTTGATCCCATACATAAATTTGTCATCTAAGTGTTAAACCTAACCTTATATATATGAGCCTAAATAGGATAACTCCGCTGTTTGATAATTGCATAGTATCATGCACCAAAACCTGTTTCCATGACTTTTATTTAATTAATATGACTATTTACTTGATACCTTTATGTGTCTGGTTAGGGACCTTGGGGTACACCAAAGTTTACAGCTAATTTTTGGTAATCCTTAACTTTCGGGTTTGAGTGTATCGCTGTTCTTATGACTGTTAGAAAATCTCAAAGGATGACAAACAAAAACTCTTTCAAAACTTCCATTCTTTATGCTTCAATAAACACAGTTCTCCTAGACCAACAATTCATCAGACTACAAAGTATTAAATGGAGGACTGTCAAAGAAGCCATTTCAAAGATACGCTGTAGTTTTAAATATTATCTAACATTACCATCAGGAAATACCTACCAGGTATGTCAGAAAACAGTGTGTAGTATTTACTCTTTAACCACTCACAGAAGCTTCAGTAGAAACTTAAAAGTGGAGAACCACTGTGTGATAAGAGTGGCAAACACAACAATTAGCCAAATTCTAACCCAGATCAAGTCAAAGATACCATCTGAACTCATATAAGGTCTTTGCCAAATCAAGAAAACCATTACATAAGACACACATCAGAAAAACATTCCATTCCCCCGCGAACACTTACGTTCAGCCTATTTCAAGGAAATCATCTTGTTTCCCTGAAGTGAAAAACTATAGAGACATCTGATTGAAATTTAATATCAGATTAGGGCTCCCAAAGTCCTGATTCATGCACTTATAGTGATAATATATACATCCAGCGGATTCAAAGGACAAAAAAAATTGTATTGAGAAAGACAATAAATTTCACCATTCGAAAGCTGGCGGTTCATGTGAAGCAATGGCAATGTTGAAGAAAAGGCAAAGTTAAATATTGAGTATACTGTGCTGTATACAGATTTGCAGTAAGTGCTCATTTATTCCAGGTTATCTCATTCCTCAGTATTTTATCAACGATAATATTCATACTGTAATCAGGCCATACAAAATACTTTGTCAAATAAAGTAACCATGTGTTTCTAGCATGAAAGTGTAGCAAAACATGGTTAGTTGAAAATACCATCTGATATTTGAAAGTATATAACAAAAAAATTCCAGCCTTTTTCACCTGGACAACATTGAACATTGGTGAGATGGTCAGACGGATGTATTAGCTAGTATAACATCTGGCACACATTTATAGTAACAGGACATAGCTTCCTATAGTGGGATAGACTCGCTGAACGTAAAAAGAAACCTGTTGTGGTATATGTACTGAAGAAATATATTGAGGTTGTCGCTTCATCTCAATCAAGTACACCATTCACTGTGATAGACATGCAGGCATCTGACTTCATCAAAGATATGAGTGCAATGGAAAAGTCTGGAGGAGTGATCCAAACTTTATGATTGCATCCTCACACTAAATACACATATTTGCAGATGACCCAGGTACACTACATGTATGTTGTAGTCATAATATTTTACAACCATGGACAACCTCTTCTGTTCTTAAGAAAAGACGAGGAGCTATCATTACATTTGCACAGCCATATTCTGTGTCCCTGATGTTACTCCTTTGCTGTAAGTAGAAAGTTTACCCATAAAAAAAAAAAAAAAAATTTTGACGTGACTGGGGTAATAGGGCCTATGCTGAGGTGACTGTTCGGTTGTTAGAATGTTCAGATGGACGCCAGTCACTTAGGGAATACTCAGAACGACACAAGATTCTCTGCCCTGTGATTGTTATACAGTATGTTTATTACACAGCATTTAATTGATATAACACTTCCTGGGGTAGGCCGGGCTCTTAAGTTACAGAGAGGCGGTCAGGTAAAATAATAATGGAGATGAGACATGATGCATGACGGCTAGTGGCTAAGGAGCAAGTCTACGTCTGCTAGGTCTTTTTGGTTGCGCCAGATCAGGTACACACCAAGTAGACACTAATGAGGTGGAGTCTGTAAAATTTGGCGCTGGGCCTTAACAATACCCTTTTATCTGGTAGGATGGGTGGGCTCTGCTGGGCATGAAGACGTGTCACTACGAAGTGAGGCCTCCAGGCCCCTGAAGTAAGGATTGCAGCTGGCTAACATTTTACAAGCATCACCCAGAGCTGGCTTGTACTTGGTGATGGTGGTACTGTGGTTTGCCCATGTGTCAGGGCGGTGGCCGGCAGCGATGACCAAGTTGATTCCCTCTGTGGACTGCAGGTGCTGGTGCTGGTGGTTGTCTTAGTTCTGTCGTCTGGCAGCTTTACTTCGGTTGACAGGACTGGCTGTACACCCAGGACCAGGGGCAGGCCCAGTCGGAGGTAAGCGATGACAGGGTGTACAGCTCCAGAGGTGTTAACAAGAGGGCCAAAGAAGTTGGCGGGGCGGACTGCGATGGGCGGCTTGAGCTCGTTCCTGGGGGGTTAGACAGCTGAATGCTGGTGTGGGTGGGTTACCCAGAAGCTAGTACTCCGTGAGGACTGCAGCTGTCCTTCAATTGTTTCAACTAGTTCCTCTTCTATGGGTAAATGCTATGAGCAGGACATGTTCTACACAGGCAATGACGTGGCAGGCAATGAGTCCCTAGATATAGTGTACCCAGAAGATGGTAGGTCACTCCTTGTCAAGCCTGGCACTCCTCCTTCCGGTGGGTTTATAGGCAGTTGGAGTAGATTAACTGACTCTGGTTTTCTATCTGCCTCATTGTGTATGCACAAGATACCTCTCACTACCTTGTCCACAGTATGGGTGGCCTGTTAATGTGTAGTGTTTGCGACGTTCATTTAGATCTTGTAGGGACAGCCCAAAGCCCCTGAAATCAAGTTTAAAGCCGAGGATAGGTGATGAAAGAGTTCTGTTCACTCTAGAAAGGAAACTGGGTGGTTGAACTGAAATACGTGTTTACTCCTTCCAGAATAAACATAGTAACCAGTACTCTCCTACGTTTTGCCAAATCCACTCTGTAATTTACAGAAGTGAATTTAAAGGGGGACAGGTGAAGGGGTCTGTCAGAACTACAAGAGCAACAACTAAGTAGTTATTATAACAATTAACCCTAGCTGAGGCACTGTTATTCCTGATGGGACTGGGGTTAACACTGAAGTGTAAATGTGGGGAGGTAAAGCTTGACTGAAAATGTCAAGGGGTGGAAGCATCGACTCTTCGGGGCTGCAGTGCGTGCTTGAAAATGTCTGTTGCTGGTTACTGGTTAGCACGGTGGTTCACGTTAAGTGTTCCTTGAGGGGAAGGTAAGTAGAGAGGTTCAGCATAACTTGTGCTGAAGCGAGCTACTGAGATAAACTGCTGGTTCTTGGGGGTACGTGGTCTTATATACAGGTGGCAGGGACACTTCAGGTCCTGTCGTCCATCAGGTGTCTTTGGCCAGCTTGGCTCCTTCCTTCGTGGGCAGTGCTGCCTGGCTGCGCTTTCTCAGAGATGGCGAGAAGCTGGGGTAGTTTTCCTTATGCAGGTGGTATCTGCCACTCACTTAGAGGCAACTCACGTTGCCAGCTGGTATCCCTTCTCACTGGGTTTAATGGGTGGGGGCGACTTTGCTAGACTGGTGCTTTAATGCCGAATTCAATTCTCCTGATGTCTTACATTTTCCAAGGAGGCAGTTAGCTAGCTTGGCCTTGGAAGCAGCCAGTCGGTGTTCATGTCTCGTCTGGTACACATTGCGTGCACATGATGATGCCTAGTCTGCAAAAAATAAAATAGTATAATACGCATTACGGGTCAATCNTGGTACACATTGCGTGCACATGATGATGCCTAGTCTGCAAAAAATAAAATAGTATAATACGCATTACGGGTCAATCACCTCTATCCCCCTTACTTGCGACGTAGAATCATCTTATTGGTTTCTGGTAGTTGGGTGATGTACAACTGTCACCCATGATTGCTTGNACGTAGAATCATCTTATTGGTTTCTGGTAGTTGGGTGATGTACAACTGTCACCCATGATTGCTTGCATTGGCTTCTATTTGGTCTGCTCTTCTGTGCTTTCTCCACGCTGCGCTTGAGCGGGCTGGGTTTCCGGGTCGCTATGTCTCTCTTCCAGGCAGGTCACTTGGTAGGTAGTGCATTTAAAGCTTCAGCTCTTTGGAGTGTAGGTTGTGATGTGTATTAGTAACGGAGGTTTTAGGTGAGTGTCCGCACTTCTTCAGGGTTACTGTAAATGGCGTGATACCCACAAGAACAGCTGAGGGCTGTGGTTAGTATACAGACGTTTACAGTTTGACCTGGAAAGCGAAAGTGACAGGTGTTCACCCAACTTTGACATGGGGGGAAGTAGGGTGATTCCTTACCCAAACTCACAATTGGTGTGTAGTTCTACTCTTCCTGCCATGATGCCTAAGGCATAGTCATTATCAGGCTTGGCTCAGGAGCCTCTCCTATAGGTCGCATGGCAGGCTCTTTTCGTGTGTAAGGTTTGAATCTAGGGAGGGGACATGAGGCCTTCCGTTTCTTATGTCCCCATTTATAACTATACATCCTAAACCTAAATGAGTTACACTAAGCTATATACATGTTATGTACAATTTTGCTGCAGGTCACCTACAAATAGAAAAAACATAGCATTCAAAACATAATACTCAAGATCAATAATATTATGTACAATTGTTCTGGTTCATTTACAGTCTTTTTTCGTTGGCAGGCTTCCACCTGTTACCTGTTCTTTCACCAATAATGCAGAATCATGTGTCCTTTTCCTGTCGGGTTGGTTAAGGTATACACCTCAGTTCCTGGGGTTGCTGTCACTGCAGGTTGGTGTATTGCATAGGGAAAATCTTACACTTTTCCACACATCTCCTATTCATTTTCACGGGCTTCTTCCACCTAGCTATCTTATCTAAATAATGTTGTCTTTGTAGCATTTACAGCACATTTTTCACTTACGTATAACATGTCTATTGTTGTGGCATTAACCTATTTTCTATACTATCTAACCCTAATAATTACATTTGGCTCTATTTGTTTTTAGAAGTCCTGTCTTTCGACCATATTTGTTTCCCCCAATTCATATTTACACTGGTTTTAGTCTCTTAGTTTAGGGTTGTTTCTGTGGCCACGCACGGCCGTGTGCTGAGGATATGGCCACGTAAACATTTTAGTTGGACTCCACGTGGTCTCTCGGTACCTGCCGACTTGGCCTTGGATGGCCTTACGACAGGTTCGTGGGGGCAGTTCTCGCCTCTGGTCGGGTTTGCTGCTTGGCATTGGGTTACTGCAGGGTTCTTCCATTCCTCCGTGTGGGGTCTCGGGTGGTGTCAAGTCACCTTCCATCTCTGTGTCACCGCTGAACTCCTCTGCTGGGCAGCTGGTGGCAGGGGCTCAGCATTGCCCCCTTCTTTCTCTGCGGATGCAGATTCATCTGTCCTGGTCTAGAGACTGGTTGGCAGCATAACGTCGCAGTCCCCCACCGCATTATTGCTGGGCTCATCCTCCTCTGCTGGAGCAGCTGGAGAGGGGCTCTACATGGCCCTCTGCTTCCTCTGTGGGTTCAGACTCATCTGTCCGGGCTTCGAGGTTTGTCAGCAGTGTCACATTGCTGTCCTGCACTGCATTACTGCTGGGCTCATTATTCTTGGCAGGGGCAGTTAGAGGCACGAGCTCAACATTGCCCTCTGCCTCCTCTGTGGGGGCGGACTCATCTGTCCTGGCTTCGGGGTTGATTGGCAGCATCTCGTTGCAATCCGGCTCGGCAACACTGCTTTGCACATCTTTCTTGGCCATGGTAAGGTCTCAGAGAAGGGTAGAAAAGGTTCTGTCCCCTTCCTCCTGTTCAGGCAGCTCTTCCAGTTCTTACAATGATGGACGTGGTCTGGTAGGCGTTTTTGGGGACTCGCTGTCGAGAGGAGATCTCCAGGATAGCTGGGATCCACTGGCCATGGAGCTGCCTTGCTTTGACTTTTCTCCTTGTCGGGCAAACCCGGACGGGGTGGTAGAGATGTAATGAGAGGATGCATACCTAATAGGCGGTTGGTACGTCCCAGAGAGACGAATTCCCCAGTTGCCATCTCTCTTCTGGCCCTCGTTCCATCTTGGGGTTTGCTTCCATGTCTCTGGTCTACCTTCCTCAGCTCGCCGCGGTCCGGGTTCTGGCTCTTGGAAATTGGCGGGTTCGAATCCTCACTGGGACTCTTCCTCTCCTTCCCTGTCTGCCCAATTTCCGGGGTATCCCTCGTTGGGTCTTTCGGCTCCAGAGAGCAGGGCCTTATTTGTTCTCTGGTTACCTTTTGCACTCTCCCCCGTTCACCCTAGGCCCAGTATACACATTTTCTCTTTTGCCTACAACTGTATAGGGTCCCTCCCATTTCTGGACTAATCCGGCGCAAAACTTGTCCCGGGCTTGGCTGAGGGGGTATTTCCTGAAGAGAATCTTTTCACCTATCTCTAAGGCCAGTATTCCGGTTTTCGGCTGTAGGTATTTCTTGTTTATGTAATGTTCCTGGTCCGCTTGGGCTTGCTGGTTGCGGGCCAGGGCTTCCAACCTGTCTTTGGTTGTGGTAGGGTTATGGGCTCTGTTCCCACTGCAAATCTT
This sequence comes from Clitarchus hookeri, assembly GCA_002778355.1. Lineage (NCBI taxonomy): Eukaryota > Metazoa > Arthropoda > Insecta > Phasmatodea > Phasmatidae > Clitarchus > Clitarchus hookeri. The sequence goes on along the minus strand of NQII01002024.1, from coordinate 59,003 downwards.
CCGGTCATCATATTGGGTGGCCTAGGATTAGTTTGCTGGGTGAGGTGTTTATAGCCTTGTTGTTCCTGCATCGAAGGGTGAACAGGATATCTGGCAGGTGGGTCTTCCAGTGCTTGTGGTCTTCTCCCACACAGAGCCAAGACTTTCCTTCAGCTCCTGGTTCCTCCACTCTGTGGGTTTGGCCTGTGGGTGGTAGGGAGGATCCATGTCTCCACACCCCATTTGTTGCATGTCTTTCTCCATAGGTTGCTGGTGAATTGGGTCCCATTGCTGGTCAAAATGGCCTTGTGGTATCCCCAGAGAGAAAATATTTGTGACTAAAATGTTCAGATTATTCCCAGTGTTTCCTGGCTTAGCAGGGATAATGCTTCTACCCATAGCCATAACTGGTCTGTGACTACCAGTAGGTATCAGTTCCCTTTTGTGCTGCAAGGGTAGGGTCCCATGAGATCTGTCGCGAGATGGGTCCATGGGGTGCAAGGTTGGCTGGGCCTGCCGACTGGTTTGGGTACTGGGTAGGCCTTGTGGCAGCAGCATGTCTCGCAACCCGTGACATACTGCCGAACATCCCTGCTCATGCCGTCCCATATGCACCTCTCGGCTATGTCGCTGAGGGTTTCCTTTATCCCCCGGTGGCCAGCTTGGCAGTGGTTATGGTGGTGTTGGCCAATATTGGGCCTTAATTCTCTCGGTATCCATATCTTCCAGGGGGCTCCCGGATCCCCATTACTGGACCACACTATTTTGTCCCAGAGTTTGTACCTCTGTGGCTGGTCCTGAAGTAAATGCTGGATCTCGAGGTCCCGCTGCTGGTAATGATTTAGGCAGTATTGGCTCATTTGTAGCTGCTGGAGACGGACACATTCTTCTGGATTGCATGGTGGAGCTGGCAGAGGGGTCATTTGTTTGCATTTCTTCACCTCTTTGGTTCCCCCTTGGCTATCAGGTTGACAGGAGAGAGCATCCGACAGGTCATTTAAACGCCCCGGGCAGTGCTGTACCGCTAAGTCAAACTCAGTCGGAAACATTGCCCACTGACCGAACTTGGCTTTGGTTTCCTTGGAGGCCTGTAGCCAGGTTAATGCTTTACTGTCTGTCCACAGTATGAATGACTGGCCTTCTAAGTGGTACCGGTACTTCCTCATGGCCCATATCAAAGCTAGGCACTCCTGCTTATTTATGTGATATTTTGTTCCATAGCATTCAATTGGGTACTTGCATAGGCGATCACCTGTGGTCTGCTTTCTGGGTCCTCTTGGTAGAGGACTGCCCCTAGTTCATCCTGGGAAGCGTCGGTTTGCAGTATGGGGGTCTTCCCTTCCTGGGGTCTATGTAATACAGGAATTTCTTGGAAGTTTTCTTTAAGGTTTCTGAATGCTGCTTGCTGTTCTGTCCCCTACTTCTATCTGGATTCCTTTTCTAACAGGGGGTTCAATGAGGCCATCAGCTGGGCCATGTTGGGTATGAAATCCCGCAACCAATCACACAGTTCCAAGAACCTGCATAACTCTTTCTTGGTATTGGGCTCTTCTGCTTCTATATATTTGACTTCCCATAGTGGCTTTTGGAAAGCACCGTGGATCTCAAGTCGCTCTAATACCAATTGTACATGGGTACAGTGCTCCTTCCACGAGCTAGAACAAATGATAATGTCGTGGAGATATGCAAAACAGAACTGTTTCAGGTATTCAACGAGTACTTCTGCAGACATCAGCCATTGAAAAATGGCTGGGGTATTCTTCAGGCCAAAGGGCATGACCTTGAATTGGAGCGTTTCCCCTTCAGGTGTCGTGATAGTGGTATATTTCCGGCTGTCTGGGTGTACCAATATCTATAATACCCGCACTGCATGTTGAGGGTAGAATATATTTTGGCATCCTTTATGTTCCTCAGTGTGTGGGTGAGGTTAATGGCTGATGATCAATGGGGTGGGTGATATTGTTCAGTTCTTCGTCATTTACGCTGAAGCGCAGTTGCCCATCTTTCTTCGGTACGAAAGCACTACCCTTCCGTTGTAAGGGCGTGACCTTGAATTGGAGCGTTTCCCCTTCAGGTGTTGTGAATGTGGTATATTTCGGACTGTCTGGGTGTACCAATATCTGCCAATACCCACACTGCATGTTGAGGGTAGAAAATATTTTGGCATCCCTATGTTCCTCAGTGTGTGGGTGAGGTTAATGACTGAGGATCAATGGGGTGGGTGATATTGTTAGTTCTTGGTCATTTACGCAGAAGCGCAATTGCCCATCTTTCTTCAGTACAAGCTCTACCCTTGAGTTGTACGGCAAGTCAGAGGGCGCTACTACTCCCTGCTCCTTNTTGAGGGTAGAAAATATTTTGGCATCCCTATGTTCCTCAGTGTGTGGGTGAGGTTAATGACTGAGGATCAATGGGGTTGGTGATATTGTTAGTTCTTGGTCATTTACGCAGAAGCGCAATTGCCCATCTTTCTTCAGTACAAGCTCTACCCTTGAGTTGTACGGCAAGTCAGAGGGCGCTACTACTCCCTGCTCCTTCATGGCCTGTACCTGTTTCATGATTATTGCCCGTCGTTTTGCTGACACGCGGTACGGATGGCAGTATATTGGTCGCTTGTGGGTCAGCCATATTTCATGCTGAATGCTTCGGGCGCAATGTTCCCCCATGGCCGAATGCCCTGGAATAAGGGTTGAGGACATCTTGCGATTGGCGGAACTCTTGCTTGCTTAACTGGTAGTTAATGTCTTCGGGCGCAATTGGGGGGAGGGGTCAGCGTCTTCCTGGCTATGGTCCAAGTTGACTGTCATGCGCTCATGGTCATCAATATAGATGTGGGGTCCGCAATTGATAATTCATTGCCACTGTTGTAGCCGTGGTTGTCCTAGAATCATTTCTTCCCCTATGTGTGGGGCTACTAGGAAGTAAGCCTGGGTGGTCTTATTATAAATGCGGAAATCCAGTTTTATTGATCTCTCTACCTGAAGGAGGTTGTCTGGTAGCGCCATGCAAACCTGCTTGTTTCTGAATTTCAGGTTGGCTTGGCTGGCCGTAATGAGGTCACTCCTTACGAAGTTGCCGGTGGCAGCTTAATCCAGTAGGGCAGAGGCTATTTGCTGGTTGACCTTGACTTCAATACGAGGGGTGTCTGGGGGGTAAGGTTTGTTGGTTAACGTTTAGATGGTTGTCTCGGGCCGGTCATGGTGATGACCCGCTTCACACCCCATTTTTTTTGTTTCCCATCTGGTGTCCTTTATTCCCTATAGGGCAGGTTGTCTGATCACTTTTTGCAAGGGTTTTTGGTGGCTCCCCCTTCGCATGTCATCCAGTGCCCTGGTTGTTTATTCTGGCAGTCCCTGTTGAAATGCTACCTCAGGCAGAACCAGCAATGAGTTAGTGCTTGGGAGGGATTGGGGTGTGTGTTAGTATGCCCTTCGACCAGTTTTGTCTCCGCTTTAACTTTCACGACCTTCAGTTGGTTCAAGGCCGCCTGCGCCTTGTTATTTTGCTCAGTCTCCCTCGCTCTTTCAACTAGTTCATCAATGGTTTGGGGGGCGTGATTTTGCAATAAGTTGCTGAGGTTAGGAAGTAGCATATGCTTTATAAATCGCACGCAGTTCTCTTCACTACCTTCAAGGATTATCCGCTTGTACATTTGTACCTTCCGGCGGATAAATATTTCCTCCTCGTCATCCACCGCCTGGCAGCGGCTGTGAAACTCCATTGTTAGGCGGCTATTACCACCTCTCCAGAAAATTATGGTTGCCTGCCTATTGCATAACTCGGGCCACACAATGATTAAATTCCCCGTACCGGATCCACAATTCCTGCACCTTCCCAGTCATCTGTTTGGGGGTCCGGGTGACCTCCGTTTTGGGTGGTACCTTGTTAGCCCTTAGCTCACGTTCGCACTCCTGTGTAAATGTGATGGGATCTTCCTCCGGTCTCCCAACAAATTTGCGTAACTGAGGCCCATCGGGATTGCATGTAGACGTAACACTGCGGATGCCTGCGTTACCAGGTCGGTATTCCTCTGCCCTTCAACACACTTCACACTGGTACATAAGTCCTGGACTGGCGAGTCTTTCCTCCAGCCACTCGATACAGCTATGGTGGAACATCTGATTATAAGTGATACACCTAACTGTGTTTATTCCATGATCTGGGTAAGCGATCCAGTTACAGTTAGTAGCTTGTTGCAGGCGGCACTGTTCGCACCGAAACTTCAAGCCGTCAGTAACCTAGGCAGCTGGGGTAAGGGTTGATGGCTTAACTTTTACAAGCCTCACCCGAAGCTGACTCATACTTGGTGACTGTGGTACTGATGTTTGTCCATGTGTTGGGGCAGTGGCCGGCAGCGATGACCACGTTGCTTCCCTTGGTGAACGTGAACTGCAGGTACTGGAGCTGGTGGTCATCCAGGCTCTGTCATCTGGCAGCGTTATGTCAGTTGACAGGATTGGCTGTACACCCAGGACCAGGGGCAGGCCCAGTCGGAGGGGCAACGATGGGGTGTGCAGCTTCGGAGTGTTTAACAAGAGGGCCAAAGAGGTTGGCGAGGTGAACTGCGAAGTGAGACCTCAACAGTTGATGGGTGGCTTGAGCTCGTTCCCGGGAGGTTAGACAGCTGAAGCCTGGTGTGTGTGGGTTACACAAAGGCTGGTTCTCTGTAAGGACTGCAGCTGTCCTTCGGTTGTTCCACTTAGTTACCCTTCTATGGGTGAATGGAATGAGCAGGATAGGTTCTACGGTTTACACAGGCAACAGCATAGCAGGCAACAAGTCCCTAGCTATTATAGTGTACCCAGAAGGGGTAGGTTACTCCTAGTCAGGTCTGGCACTCCTTCCGGTGGGTCTATATGTGGTTGAAGGAGTGGGTTAACTGACTCTGGTGGTCTATTTGCTTTGTCGTGTATCTTTCTAGTACGGGGCCCTACCATACATGTGCACAAGATACCTCTCCGTACCTTGTCCGCAGTTTGGGTAGCCTGTTAATGTATGGAGTTTGCTAGGTATGTGCAGTCCTTATTAGGGATTGCTCACTGTCCTACTCTAGGGTTGGAAATCAATTTAAAAGCTTCTGTTCCCTGTCGTTCCTCTGCTGGGTAACCCCAGGATAGGTGAAAGGTGTCTGTTCACTCTAGAAAGGAAACTGGGCAATTGAACTGAAATATGTGTTTACTCTGTCTAGAATAAATACGGTGATCTGTACTCTCCTACATTTTGTCAAATCCACTCGGTAACCTATGGAAGTGAATTTAAAAAGGGACAGGTGAAGGGGTCTGCCAGAACTACAAGAGTAATTATTAACTAAGCAGCTATGATAACAACTAACCCTATATAAGACACTGTTATTCCTAAGGGGACTGGGGTTAACACTGAAGTGCAAATATGGGGAGATAAAGCTTGATGGCAAATGTCAAGGGGGTGAAGCGTAGACTCTTCAGGACTGCAGTGCGTGCTTGAAGGCATCTGTTGCTGGTTACTGGTGAACAGGGTGGTTTATGTTAAGGGTTCCTCAAGAGGAAGGCTAATAGAGATGTTCAGCACAACTTGTGCTGAAGCGAGCTACTGAGAACAACTGCTAGTTCTTGGGGGTGCATGGCCTTATATACAGGTGGCTTGGCTCCTCCCTTCATTGGTATCACTGCCTGGCTGCACTTTCTTGGGGATGGCGAGAAGCTGGGGTAGTTTTCCTTTTATCCAGATGGTATTCGCCGCTCACTTAAGGGCAACTCATGGTCCCGGCTGGTATCCCTTCTCACAGGGTTTAATGGGCGAGGGCGACTTGCGTGACTGGCTCCATAATGCCGGATTCAAATCTCCTGGTGTTTTATGTTTTCCAAGGAGGCAGTTAGCTGACCTTGGAAGCAACCGGTTGGGGTTTGGATCTTGTCTGGTGCACATGGCGCGCACGTCATTATACGTAGTTGGCAAAAAAGAAAATATTCAAATACGCATCACGCGTCAATTATATCTGTTTTGGCAAGGATTTATTGACACTAAAAAGGTTTAGTAATTAAGCTATGAATATGTAATTGTTCAGTTAGAAGAAAAATGTTGGGCCCTAAGTAGTGGTACAACGTCGACATCACCTGTAGACCGTTGTGACGACTACTGAAAAATCATGGCATCACTCAACGTCCTTGATGATCGGGCGGCGTAAATCTTGAAGCATTTTTAATTTGGCATTTTATACTTATGTTTAAGACACATTATGGAAGTGACCCTCATGGAACATAAGTGAAAATTTACTACATTTTGCCTATGCACCTGAAGGGTGCATTCAAAAAGTGAACTGCAATTAGTATGTATGTTACTTGTGAATTTGAACTGGGTAATTAGTCTCTTGTTTTCGCCGAACAATTGTTGATCGATGTTAATGGATTAAATGTTTTTGCACTTTATCATTCACCCTCCGGACTTGCCCGAAAAAGTGGCCTAATGATGTAGAATGTAGGAGGCATCCTGATGCCAACTACCCTTGACGTTGACTGCTTAATTATGTGGAATTTTATATTGTGCTAAATTCTGTTTTCATATTGTGCAATAAATCATTTTAATTAAGTTGTGAATTAAGCACCTACTTTTTTAATAACTCGCTGATTCAGAAAGTAGTGTGCAGTGGCTGTGCAAGTTTATCATGTAACTTTGTCAATAAATTGAACCTTGATCAATGCCTAATTGTTAGTTTTTATGGGTATAATTTAATTGCATGACAAGTTTTACTGTGATTGCTCATGTTTGTTCTGAGCCCTAGTGAATTTCTGCATGCTGGAGGAAGTGTTCTGGATTTGACTTGTCTTCTTTCCACTTCGTAGCCACGAATGTGTCAAGGAACGGGTCCCAACGGATCACGTGCATGAATGGCGTGAAGCACTATCTCCGTGCGTACAGCACGTGGTGCGAAGTACACATGGATCACACGAATTATACCTGTTGGTTGCTACACAGAAGTGTTAGAAGGGACCATGTCAGTTTGATATGTGTGTTCTTACCTGCCATTAGAAATTAGACTGTTTAATGAAGAACTGAAAGCCACAAATGATTAATATGTAGTTTGGTTAAGAGATTGTTTGGTATGCTACAGATATTGTTTTCAGTTTTCAAGATGTGTTTGCAAAAACAAGGATTTTGCCACCTACCATCTCAGATTTTGATAAAACTTTTTATACACCCTTCCCTTATGGTTGAAAGAAACAATCTTAAATTTTTGCATTCTATTTCAAACACTTTAAAATTAATANTATACACCCTTCCCTTATGGTTGAAAGAAACAATCTTAAATTTTTGCATTCTATTTCAAACACTTTAAAATTAATAGAACTTCAAAATTTCATTAAATCTCCATTTTCTGTTGATGCTTGGCACAAGATACTCTTGCTTACATTTTATTTTTTCTTTATTTCCAATGATCANGATACTCTTGCTTACATTTTATTTTTTCTTTATTTCCAATGATCATGTGTCTTTGAAATTTTACATATAGATCAATGAAATTATGAGGATTTCAGTATTAGCATTGTGACTAGTATGTTTGTTATTTGTTTGCAATGGTAAATCAATAAAAATTAAATGTAAGAAAAATTAGAATTATATATATACACAGTAGAGCATCCCTCAACCGGAATCGTTGGGGGAAGGGGTATTCCGGTTGTGGGAAAATTCCGGTTAAGGGAAATGAGGGTGGGATGGTGTGAAAAATAACACGTTTATTAGTTTGATCTCGTGTATATGTGGCACATAATTTTAACTTAAGAAATTGATGAGTGTAAATTATTAGTTTTATCCTTAAAGTTACAAAACCATTAAAAAAAACACTACAGTACGTACTGTTTATGAAATTTGAGTCATATAACTCCCGGTGCTCGTTAATGACCTTCATTCTCAACCTGCTAGCTGTGGTTCTTATCTCTTCGAGCTCATGTCTGCATGAGTAAGCGAGGTCTGGAGATAATCTAGCGTTGCAACTGTGACATCATGTTACAGTTTGTGTTGACATGCAATTAGCCGACAGTCTTTCCCTTACTGCATAGCACGTCGGTACAATATACATTTACAAGAGCAGGGCTGACGTATTATAGCTAAGGTTCACAAAGTACCGTATTTCGGGATGTATAGGCCGTAAATTTTTACAAAAAAACAACAAAAAGTGGGGTGCGGCTTATTTACGAGATATTGGCATTAAAAAATTCTTCCCCCTAAACCATGTTCAGAAATTTGTCAACAAACAGTACGATCTAATGTTTTCTAAGGAAGTCAAAAAAATAATTAATGAATAGCTCATAATTGTGTTTAAAAGCGTATGGGTCGCACCATACTTCAGTCTGCTTGTCCTCGACTGTTCTGCTTCGTATCACCTCCAGCCGCCGTCCAGCTGGCTCGCTTACTTTATCTTTTTTCTTTCTCCCTCTCGCTTGGCATCCTTCCTTTCACCCCCTCCCCAGGTAAAAACCACAGCCGCCCAAAGCCAGGCAAGCTTGCTCGATCCCTTTCTTTTCTTTCTCCCTCCTTCCTCCTCTTTTTTTGTTTGTCAAGCTCTCTCTCTCTCTTTCTCTCTCTCTCTCTCTCTCTCTCTCTTGCTCTCTCTCTCGTGCTCTCGCTCACTCGCTCTCTCTCTCTCGTTGATTGAAACAGCCAGCAGCAGCAGCTGTGTGTGTGTGACGCCACACACACACACACACATGCACCATACCATTGCCTGCCCGTCAACAGCTAGCCGAGCTGGCAGGCTACGCTCGGCGCACATGTTCCGCAATTCAAACACAGTGTTCAGGCATTTTGACATAAATACAAAAGTTTAATTTACGTGGAATACTGCGCTGTTGCCACTTTTCAGAAAGTGGAGGCCAGGCAGCGCAGCAATGATAACACTCAAAGGCAAATTAATTAGTTTGACGTTGTCAGAGTTTACTGTTGCCACACAAGCACGATGAGACCCGGCAATATTTACGGGAATACAAATATTCACTGCGGTCTATACACGTCAAAATACGGTACATTTACACCAACACGTTAGAACACTAAATTCTGATAGTCCACTAAAACCAATGGCATGTGTCGCACATTGCCATTAGTCACTGTCACTTGTGTCTTTATGCAGCTGTGCCACTTGGGCCGGCTGTCTCTTCACATGCAACTTGTTTACCAGCTAGCTGGCATGTACAGTCTGGTGTGAGCAACGAAAAACTTCTCGTGAGCGCGGGAAAGTTATNAGTGAAAAAAAGTAACGATTACTGATAAGTAATGATTACATCTTTTAAGCCATTAGTAGATTAAAAGTTAAAATTACTTTTTCCTACATATAACTAATTACAAGTAAAAATACTCAGAAAATAATTGTAACTGGTAACATGATTACATGTAATTTCTTGCATGCCATCATTGGAGTGAGTTTTGGAAATGTAGCCAGTCTGCTTGCGTTAGTATTGCCATTTTCCTCTTGCATCTCTAGTCAGTGAGCAATTTTCNTTTTGGAAATGTAGCCAGTCTGCTTGCGTTAGTATTGCCATTTTCCTCTTGCATCTCTAGTCAGTGAGCAATTTTCTTCCACAGGATTATCACTGTCAATTGATGTTTCTTGTTCATTGCACCATCCTCAAAATTCCCTTGACACTGCTATACATAAAACGTTCAGGAGAACTACCATTTCAGGAAAGTTTCACCTTGTGCGTACCTACTATCATGCCACATTTAAAGATCACTGCTATTCCTTATTCTCGCTGTTCTTTGTATTCTTATCTGGAATAGGAGATTGTTCTGCTGTATTTATGCCCACAATTATGACATGGTGTGCAACATTAGTGTGCATAGCACAGGTGTATTTAATGTAAGATTTTTTTTGTAACATTTTAATTAAACAGCTATAGTGCAGTGTATTAAGTAAGTAGTCTATCTCGACTTGTATAAATGGTTTTCAGTATCGTAAATGCCTGTTAAAATTATTCAAAATTTAATTCTTTTTTTTAACAAGTATTTTTGTAAATTTAGAGTAGTGTGATAACCTTGCCACATATTAATTAATATAATAACACAAAATTAATGATAGTTACATGTACTCTTTCTTTTAGTAAAACATATTCTATTTCCTTTACAAGAAAGACACTAAATGCAAACAGTCTACAAGATTTTGAGTGAATAAATACAATCTACAAACATCAGAGATTTTGGAGTATTATTAGACACTAAACTGTTCTTACACACATGCATTAACATGTGCTCACACACAGATGTTTTAAAAAATGTAACTATCAATTAATAGGACTAATTTTTCAGCTACAAAATCATATTCTAATATATGTTTATATAACATTTGAGTAAGATCCAAAATTGACTATTGTTCAGGTATATGGTTCTCTAAGTAACATTTTTAAACTAGAAACAAAACAACAAAAGATATATCAGTTTATCAAATATAAATTTTCAAAATTTATTGATCTGTATTTTGAGTTTAGTGTCACATTATTAGAACAATAAATAAATCTTCTAAATGCACAATTTTGTTTTNTCAAATTCCTATTCATAGCTCAAACATTTACTACAGACATTAACAACTAAAAAGTTATTTTTTATTGATGCACCAAATATTTCAATTAATATGATAAGGAATTTGTTTTAATTTACATTACGGTTGCATAAAGTAATTTGACTCAACTGTTGGAAGACATGCAAACTGCTTGGACCAAATTTTTATTCACAGATAAATTTTCTAGTAACATTTATTACAGAGTGTATATGGTATTATATTTTATTTGTATTAAGTTTATTGTGTTATATTCTTACTTATATTTATTATTGCTCACCAAAGGTATGCCCCCTTCCTCCCTAAAATGTAAACCATGCCAATTCATCAAAACATTTTGATAGCCATTTAATACAGGCAGTCCTCTACTTTCATACATAATGTGTTCCTGACAATGTGTGTGATAGTTGAATGTATGAAAGTTGAATAATATATACACATGTAATAAGAGGGGTTCCATTCCAAAGTTACAAGAANGTGATAGTTGAATGTATGAAAGTTGAATAATATATACACATGTAATAAGAGGGGTTCCATTCCAAAGTTACAAGAAAATTTTAAAAAAAAATTAATTTTGGTAGAAATATAATATATTTAATTGATAAACAGTAATTTTTAACAAGTATTTCATTGAAAATTACATATAAGTATACATGAGCAATGAAAGACCAAATCGGTTGTATGAAAGTTGATTTATAGGTGATAATATGTTGTATATGAAAGAGCGAGTTGTACAAATCTCGAATGTATGAAAGTCGAGGACTGCCTGTACTTATAATTAAATTAATTAATTAAGTAAATAAAATTATTTCCTTGTATTTTAGGAAAAAACANGTGATAGTTGAATGTATGAAAGTTGAATAATATATACACATGTAATAAGAGGGGTTCCATTCCAAAGTTACAAGAACATTTTTAAAAAAAATTAATTTTGGTAGAAATATAATATATTTAATTGATAAACAGTAATTTTTAACAAGTATTTAATTGAAAATTACATATAAGTATACATGAGCAATGTAAGACCAAATCGGTTGTATGAAAGTTGATTTATAGGTGATAATATGTTGTATATGAAAGAGCGAGTTGTACAAATCTCGAATGTATGAAAGTCTAGGACTGCCTGTACTTATAATTAAATTAATTAATTAAGTAAATAAAATTATTTCCTTGTATTTTAGGAAAAAACANGAGGACTGCCTGTACTTATAATTAAATTAATTAATTAAGTAAATAAAATTATTTCCTTGTATTTTAGGAAAAAACATTCTTCTGCCAGCTGTTGGTGTAAATGTGTATGCTAGCTGTGATAGAAGGATTCTTTGTGTCTCTTCTGGAGTAGATGTTATTTCTAATGAGTGAATAACTTTGTTTACAGCATGTTGGTTTGAAAGAGCTAGAACTTGGCTATAAGCTCCACAATAGTATTAGACAAATTCTGTGTGTGATGGCACTTCTTTGCTATCATTTAATTGTCATCCATGTCTTCAGTCATTTTGAAGGTGACCTGGACTTCTGTGATGAAATCCTCAAACACCAGCTACAGGTAATATTTTTGTGGATTTTTGTGTTTTTAGTGCTGTTTCTAATCAGTTTTATATAAATAAACATTTGTGCAAAATATTTGATCTTAACTATAAATTTTAGAATTGAGAGGTTTCTGGATAAAGGCAAGTGCTGATGGTGTTGTACAATATCTCTAAAGCCTAAAAAATTACATTATTTTCGCTTGTTATTGTTTTTATAAGTCAATAAGATGAATATAATTACAATTTTCAATATAACAGCAATTTATTTGCACATTTTATTGAAGTACTATCAGTAAATTTTTTATTATTGGCACTGTCTTATCTTTTTACCTCCATTCCAAGACTGCTGGATATTTACAGATGGTTAACAGATACACTGGTGGAAAATGGAAAATGAACACCCAGAAGTAATGGTCACACATGAATAGAGGTTTAATTGAATAATTATACAGGTTGTACACTGTATATGATAATGATAACAGGGTCGTACACCTATGGACAGAGGCTACAGAGTGTCTTGAACAATGTCAGGGTCTTGTGTAGCCACCTTTAGTGACGATGCAGTCATGCGTGGAAACCATCATACAGGTGTCGGATGTCATCTTGGGGAATAGTGTTCCACGTTAATTCCACCTTTTGGTGCAATTAGTGGAGGTTTGTTACAGATATTGCAGACTGCATAAAACCCTGTCCCAACATGTCCCACACATGTTCACTGGGGGACAGGTCGGGTGATCATGCTGACCAGGGAAGTTAATGAACACCTTCAAGCATGCATTGGGTAACACGAGATGTGTGTGCACTGGCATTGTCCTGCTTGAAGAGGACATTTCCTTAGTGTTATAGGAACTGCAATAAAATGGGCTAGATTGATGTTCTGTATGTAGCGTTCACTGTTTCCTCAACAAACACCAGTGGCCTATGGTCATTGTAGGCTATTGCTCCCCGGACCATGATGCCAGGAGTTGGTCCTGTATGTTGCTGCAGTATACACTCTGGTTGTTGCAAAGGCAAAATCTGCTCTCATCACCAAACACAACTCCGTGCCATTCATCCCTCCAGTTGCATCATTCGCATCATCATCCGAGGCGGGCTGCACGGTGATATGTGAGAGGAAGCCTGGTGAGCGGCACCGTGCTGCTCGTCTGCGGTGGTCTAGGCGGGAGTCCGTATGCCGCTGCCACCCGGAACCAGCTTGACGAGTATGTGCACCATCGTTGGACCACCGGCACCACCAATGTTGCACAGCAGACACCTTCACGTCCTATGCGTTGGGCAATTCTTTGGAAGGGCCATCCAACCTCCCTCATGCCCACAATACAATCTCATTCAAAGTCCATTAAAGGCACGAAGTGTAGTTGTCTATGCTGTAACGACTTGTCTACAATGCTTTCTATACATAGGTTGATGCTTGAAACAACAGAATACTCTTTTCACTGAATCAACTACAGTTTTATTGAGCTCAGTGGTGTTGTTCGTAGTATGCGGTTCCTTCTCTGTCCACAGCACAGCACTGTTAATCATTGCATGTACTGCCCTCTATCAGTGCCCCAAGCGCATATGGTGTTTCTACATCACCGCTTTGGTGGTGTTCATATTTCATTTTCCATCACTGTATTTAGAGGGTTACTCTATATCTAAGAAATATAAAATCGTGTAATACATGAATATTATTTTGTACAGTTTATAGCTAAGAGATACAGAATATATTTTTATATATTACTGATTTAAAAGAATATTTTGTTGTGTTACTGGGTGTGGAACATGCTCCAGGAACATGGAACAGTGTTTTCTATAATAATAATTGTAATAAATTTTAAATTTTTTCATCAGTACTTAAATGGCATCATCTTATCCAGAGTTTTAAACATAATCTGTGTTATATCTTTTTATGTTCTATTTATGGGTTTGAAAATTCCCCTAACATACTTGTTATCCTGTACCTCAGGGACATGTGAAATAAAAAGTCTAAAATTTTTTATTGTTTGGAAACTACAATGTGCAGAAGAGGAAAGAAAAATTTTGATATGTGGTCACAATGTTTGGATTTTTTTCTGGAATCTAAATATTGGTAGATGTAAATAATTATCTCATTAAGTATCACAAGTAGTTTTTGATTTTGTGTTGAGAATTTTCCTTTTCTGCAATGCAAAGCCAAAAGTAAAAGAAAAGTATTTATTGTAAAAATTATTTTCTTTACTTCCCAATTTTTGCATTCATTAAATTTGACAAAAATTTATTAATGATCTCATTACATCTTAGCCATACTTTATTCATTTTGCTATATGTATAGCAACAGTTATACCTTCTGTTGGGAGAAATATACCCCATCGAAAAAATACATGTTTGTGCATGTTTGTGTTTATGTATATATATATATATATATATAACACCAATAATAAAAATTACTCCTGAGTATTTCATTTTCATAGCACTTCACTACTACTATAACTCTGGGTGCCCATAATATTATAAACAATCACTAAATGTGGTAAAATACAGTTTTGATAAATATACCTTATTAGCTTAATATATATATACACACATTAATAGTTTTCTTTTTCCTTGGATTATTTACTGGCTGCCCTCCTTTTGAGCTTCCAGTTCCTTGCCCCTTTCAAGACAGGCACGGATCCAGAGGAGGGCGATACTCCCCTCCCCCTCCCCCTTCTTTTAAATATTCAAAAGTACAGGAAAGCCTTAATATCCTGGACATCATTATACCGAACTTTGGATTACTCAGACAAAATAAAATGTTTTTTTTTTTATATAAATGATTGGGAAAAAACACATTTTTTATTTAGCAAACCTTAAATGCTTAAGAAAATATACTGAGTGTAATTNTTATAAATGATTGGGAAAAAACACATTTTTTATTTAGCAAACCTTAAATGCTTAAGAAAATATACTGAGTGTAATTTCCTACATTTGAAACTCTTACTCAGCATTGCATTTATTACACACACACACACACACATATATATATAATCAATAGCAAAAACTGTATGGAATGCGATGGGAGAAGTTTTTGTGAAACGAATTGGCTGGTCAGCAGAGATGTGGCAACGTAGTCTGATGCTATCTGTGATGTGCCTCCCAACCCCTTGCAAGGTTGGGGGGCAATAGTCAATGTAAAAATATAAACACATCATGCTATGCTGTACAGCAAGACAATTGCTTCTGAGGGAACCACAATGGAACGTAATAGAAAGTGATTGTCCTTGAGTGTTGCAGACAGATTAAAATTAATTCAAAAACTTGAATATCATGTTTCTGTGGTGAACGTGCACCTGAAATACGGAATTGAAGAACAATTCCTTCATAAATGAATATAGACAAGTTACAGCAGAGCCCCAATTTTATAAAATGTCATGATTCATAGGAATGTCTTTCTAAAATCGAGATGGACTGTATTTGACCTGCAATAACACAAAAGTCATGGGAAAAGTATGGTTTTTCACAAGAAGTTAAAATTTCTTTGTTTTTGGTGCAACATTTTTTTTTTAATAAAATGTTTATTTTATTTATTAGGCAAATGTTTTTCAAAGTAAATGGTACCTCGGAAAGGTATATACTACACCCCTTGCAACGAAAACAAAGTTAACATCTAGCAGCTTGTAACTTTCAGTGACTGCCAAGGCTGTTTTTAATTACTTTATGTGGGAAAACCAAAGGTTTTATTAAAAATACTTATATAAATATATTTTAATATGCAGATGTCTTTAGAATAAAGTGATACCATGGACGGATGTGTGTAACCTCTCATTGATGCCAAAAAAAAATTTTAAACAGTATGCTGCATAAATTTCAGCAAGACCAAAAGTCCATTTTCAAATTTGTCTCACGGAAAAATCGGCGCTTTTATTAAAAATATATTTATTATTTCAATATTCACATATCTTTAGAACAATATAATTTATAATTATTATAACACAGATGGATATGTGTAGTCTCTCATTGACCTATAAAAAGAAGTTTAAACAGAGTTCCATGTTAACTTTAAGCAGTAAATCACCTCCATTGTGCTGTAAAATTCCACTAGACATTCCATTACATCTGCTTTTAATTTCACCCAGCTTGACAACTCCACATGTAAGACATTCACATACAACCACGAAGAGAAGGTGGTTGGGGGGGGGGGATTTTTATAAGTAATGTAGACTGTCTTTTTTGTTTCATAAATTGTAAACTCTTGGAATGGAACTATGCATGTATCATATACAGATAACACTTAATTTCTAGAGTGTGGACCACTATACTATACGTGCTTGGTCTTTTTCACATGCATCTCCAACAGCTTAAAAGTGAAGGACTATAGGGTAATTTGTGCAATTTACACCATCATGCCCGACATTTCAAATAGCCTGTCCTGTAATCATCAAATTAAGATTTACTGTGGTGCCTCGTACTCTGAGTGAAATTATTTAAGCACTACAAATATTTGTAATAAATTTCATTTTGGTTTTACTGTACTTTAATTTGTGGTAGGCTTTTTTTAAGTTTATTACTTCAAAGGCAATATAGTTCAACAGTGAGGAACAAGTTGTACAGTATGTTGCATCCACAACAAAGCTAGCAGTTAACATTCACATAGTCTCTGACCTTGCAGGTGACCAGACACAGTTATGGGCTGAGCCACTCGGCAGGATGTTTGCAATGCATCTATTAAGAAACAGCACTTGATTAATTGTATAGAATGTCTGCAACAGTATTTAAACAAAACTGAATGCAATTTTTATAGCCAAATTTAATATATATTCAGCCCTCACTATAGAAGTTTATTTCAATAAATAATAANACTGAATGCAATTTTTATAGCCAAATTTAATATATATTCAGCCCTCACTATAGAAGTTTATTTCAATAAATAATAAGACCCGTCTTTGTTTATAACCGCAACTTAAAATTATCCCATCAGCAAGGCAGACAATCATACCCCAGACAACCTTTCCCCCCAATCAGTCAGTACATAAAATTCTTTTTACATTTNCCGTCTTTGTTTATAACCGCAACTTAAAATTATCCCATCAGCAAGGCAGACAATCATACCCCAGACAACCTTTCCCCCCAATCAGTCAGTACATAAAATTCTTTTTACATTTACAAAAATAATAAGTTTTTGTGAATATAATTTTTTTCCTTGTATGGTAACTACTAGACTATTGAAACACAAAATTCAATGGTATACAATGTTTGGAAATTGGTCAATGTATTGAAGTGTTGTTTGATATTTGGCCAGAATCTGATAACAAACACTTTTGCTTTATTCATGGTATCGGTAATCTGAGACAATTAATTTGAAAATGTGTGTTGCTAAAAATTATATTACTGCAAAAATGGTGTTAATTTTGTAACTGTGTAACACTTGCTACAAATACGTTTTGTTGAATAATAATAGCTAACTATTTCAAAGTAAATTCCTTGTAATGAAATAATTTAAAAAGAAAATATTTTGCCAACTGAACACCTGAAAACTTGCTTGAAAATTTGTGTCTAAGAGTCGGTAGACTTATCAGTTATATCAATTTCATCATAGTTCTTAATCCTGCTTTGGATTTTTAGTCTGCTAGGTTTTCTGACGAAAAAATTTATTTTAATCGTTAATAATTGAACCTCTTAACACATACAGGATAATAAAAAGAGCCGTCGAAGTTGATAATGTATTACTTATATAATCCAGTATTTTATTTTGAATTGGTTAAGCAAAGCATTTGATTGTGATATTTTGAACAAATGTGAAGACTTTGGTCCATACTAACTAAAGTAATTGTTTGTAAATCAGGCAGTTATACTGGATGAGTATAAAAGAATACCCCAACTTTGAAGGTCTATAATATCGAAACCAAACAAACCTAAGACCTTGGTTGACCAATTAAATAAACCGTGGAACGGTGAAATTTGTTAACCATACAATCATAAATGTGTAATGCGAACACAACGAGTGGCCCGAACGTCATCTATGAGATAATCAAACTAGTTCCACACTCTCGTCAGAATGTCCGGTGTTACGGTTTGGATGGCTTCCGTAATTCTCGTTTTGAGGTCATCAATGATAGCCGGCAAAGGTGGACGAAACACTTGATCATTTATGTACCCCCATAGAAAAAAATTGCACGGGGTAAGATCCGGGTTTCTTGGGGGCCAGGGATGAAGAGCCTGGTCACTAGATGCTCCTCGACCAATCCAACGTTGCGGCAACGTCTCGTTCAGGTATCTGCAAACAGCTAGGTGCCAATGGGGTGGCGCACCATCCTGCTGGAAAATGAAGTCCCCCGCCGCCTCTTGTAACTGAGGAAACAACCACTCAGTAAACATGTCGAAATAAGAGATTCCCGTAACAGTGCGCTCGTGAAAAAAGAAAGGGCCAAAAACAGTGACTTTGGATATAGCGCAAAACACGTTCACTTTGGGGGAAGCACGCTCGTGTTTGGTGGTTTCATATGGAGGCTCCTGACTCCATATCCACACATTGTGCCGGTTCACCTTACCATTTTTATGGAACGTCGCTTCATCTCTAAAAACCAGCTTATACATGAAGGCATCGTCTACCTCGTTCTGGGCACATAAAGGAAACATCAGACCGTCCCCTTCACATTGACGCGTCGATTGCGAGCTCGCTTCCCCCTCACCACCTCAAACCGAACGTTACGAACGCCATCCAAACCGTAACACTGGACATGCTGACAAGAGCGTGGAACGAGTTTGATAATCATGTACATGTCGTTCGGCCCACTCATGGTGGTCACATTGAACACTTATGAATGTATGGTAAACAAACTTTCCGGTTCCACGGTTCATTTGATTGGTCAAGGAAGGATGTAGGTTGTTTGATTTTGATATTATAGACATTCAAATTTGGGGTATTCTTTTATACTCGGCCTGTATTATCGAACACATTATTTTTCAGATTTTACCTGACTTCATACATTTTAATTTTTTGACGTAATCTATTGTATCTGTATTTTGGTCATGTTAGGGTGGGGTGATTTAATTCTAGTTTTAGGGAATTTATGTTATTTCAGAGTTAATTGAAGTAAGGTATTCATGTGTTGGAAGAAAGTACAGAGTTAACTTTGCTTCCCAGCCTGCCAACAGGCCTGTTGGCTGCTCCAGACAGCTCAGATAGCACCAGATGTGCGTTGCAGTGCTTGCATTCCTGAGACGTGGGACATTTGTACTTTGTCTGCATCTCTTGCTAAAAGTGCAATGTGTGTGTTTCTAGCTGCAGAACATTTGTGTTGTGGCTGTGGACCATTTTGGTACCCCCAGCACTCTCTACGAGTGAAGACTCTACAAAATTTGTTGTTACTTTGTACCCCTCTTAACGCGCACGTTTGGTATCCTTCCGCCATGGTAACTGCCTTTTTGGTGACTTTTTGCACAAACTTGAAAGCATGATGACGTGTTTGGAGTGCGTTTCCCTGTTCGGAGAGGTATCTGCAGGAATAGAGCTTCCTAGTGTATAATTTAATTGCACGCCATGTAGTATAGTAAAGAGCAAAGAGAATTACTAGTATAGGAATTANAGCTTCCTAGTGTATAATTTAATTGCACGCCATGTAGTATAGTAAAGAGCAAAGAGAATTACTAGTATAGGAATTACTGTTTTCATTTAATTCCTCAAGTTTCAATACTTACGCAGTTTCTTCTCTTTCCTCCAAGATGGTGAGCACAGAACATCACAGTACAAGTCTCCGGTTGTACGTCCCGTGTTTATTTGTTATCGCNCTTCCTCCAAGATGGTGAGCACAGAACATCACAGTACAAGTCTCCGGTTGTACGTCCCGTGTTTATTTGTTATCGCAATTGTGAATTTTTAATTAATTTTCTGCATTTCATTTTTATTTGTTCATTTCAGCTCCCAGCTTTCAGGGTTTTAGAGCTCCACTTTAAGAGCTCAGCTTTCAGTTTAACTCCTATCCAAGATTTCAAGTTCCAAGTCTCAGTTTCAGTCTAAGTATTATTCAAAAGAGACTGTTAAATTCAAGTTCTACATTTTGTCAATGACTACTTGCCCGACTCTCACTGTATTCAAATTACGTTTTTTACCGCCTGGAGCAAGTAGGAATCTCCTGGTTTCTGCCCGCGCCTGGAGAGGACTTCTTTGCTGCCTATGTCTCAGCTAAGTGTTGCATAGACTTATTACCTTTTTTATTTGATTGTCTGGGCCACGTAATCACATCACTATGCAGTAACCATGTNAGTGTTACATAGACTTATTACCTTTTTTATTTGATTGTCTGGGCCACGTAATCACATCACTATGCAGTAACCATGTAATTCTCAAAGTAAAGGAAATGTTTTCTGATCTTTATCTCGCAAATGNATTCTCAAAGTAAAGGAAATGTTTTCTGATCTTTATCTCGCAAATGTTTTTTTTTTAATATAATGTTAATGACCTTGAAATGCCCTTATTTAAAAAGAAAATTGGCAATTTGTTATTCAAAGTTATTTTCTATATATTGCAAGGAGTGCATTTTATGGCCCTACATTCTTTGTTTTTTGCTGCATTTATTTCAGGTTCATATGGATAGCTCAAGTAATTATATTGCAAGCTAATGTTGTTAATCACAAAAATCTTATTCATGAAATAAAAGATTCATTCTGAATCTGCAGATCTATTGTGTTGTAATTTAATTTATAAATGTTTACCTCTAAACAATAAATAAATAATAAATATTACTAGATCAATTTCTAGGTCAATTATACATGGTGCATTTCAGTACCACTTCAATACAATCAATCAATATAAAGTGGCTATAGTTGTGTCTGGGATGATGATAGCAGAATAACGTAACATTGTATGTTATTATGCTCAGTATACTATAGTGTTGTTAAAGTGATTAATAATTTTATATTATCTTTTATGGACAATTTATTTGATTGTTTATTTACCAAACACATACGTAATTTCTGCCACATTGGAAGTGGTTTATTTTTTGTTGTTATATAAATATAATATAACGCATATTTGTCAAGCGGTTTGCTATCGTATTATTAATTTAACATATTATTATCAACCATGCAGCACCACGGGTACAAAGATATACAGGTTGACACACTATCCATAGCCGAATTTTGTCAGCCTCCGAGAGGCAGGTTGGACTTTTCGGCACATTGCTTGCCACTTGGAACACACTGCCTACATTGTGAGTCAGTGTTGGACACAGTGGGGACAGGAGGATACACACACCCATCAAGAAGGTTCAGGTTGACCCCGGTGGACCGCCAGCAGCGAGGATCATTTCAACACACAACAGGCTGTAAGCACTCTATGTGCATTGCTCTGCACCATCCAGGGACATGTCATTGGCAGCTGGGAATAAGCTTGTGTCCACCAGTACCATATTTAGTTGGCTAGCAGAGCGGGATCTGTTGTTATGTCGTCCCTTATGAGGTGTATCATTAAGACCTAAGCATTATCGAGCATGTGTGACCTTCTGCCGGGAATGGGCAGCAAGGCAACTTGTGGACTGGTGATAAGTGGTGCTCAGCGATGAATCCCGGTTCTGTCTGAATACAGACAACCACCAAATTCAAGTTTTTGAGACATCGTGGCCAGCACTGTGATTCATGCTTCATTGTAGAGTGACACACCGCCCCAACGAGAGGTGCCATGGTGTGGGGTGCCATTTCATATAATTCCTACACTCCACTGGTGGTGATGAAGGAACCCTGACAGCACTGCGATAAATCCAGGAAATTCTGTGACCACATGCACTCTCCTTCCTGGTGCCGCTTGACAACCCCATTTTCCAGCAGGTTAATTCCTGACCTCACACAGCATGGGTATCTCTGGCCTGTTTTCTTGATGTCAAAATGCTTCCTTGGATAGCAAGGTCCCCAGAACTCTTGCCCTTCAAGAACATTTGGGACCAGATTAGATGGCAACTTCAGCCAGCAGCAAGTATAATGGATTTGGAGGGTCAGTTGCGCCATCTGTGGAAGGATCTTCCTCAGTAGAACATTCCACATCTGTCTGCCTCCATGCTTGACCATATTGCTGCCTGTCTTCTTGCTACGGGTGGTCCAACACCATCTAAGTGCATTCTGCAGGTGTTGGTCCCCTGCAATACATGCCTGGTGTGGTACAATATTTTGATGTTTTCTGTATACCTACCACCATGTTCTGTGCTTGTACCCACTTACATGCCCCTGCGATGGCACCTTCAGGGTGATCAAATTTTTACAAATGAGTGTGGAATATGCAGCTGAAGTCTGGGACCCATATGAGGAAGAAGAGGTATGGGAGCTGGAGAAGGTTCAAAGAAAAGCAATGAGGTGGGTTAAGGGTAAGTGGGGAAGGCAGATGCGAGAAGGTGGGGGTGAAAGGAATTTTACGCCATGTTTATTGATGGACCATAAAGGATATGTGAAGAGTGGAGAGGCTGGTCAGGATGTACAGAATTGTAAATGGAGTGGGAGGATAGAGGAATTTATGTAGGCATTTAGTCAAGGTTCTGTACAGGGGGAAAGATACTTACAAACAGCAGAAAGTTTCAAAGGTTATGGAGGCAGTCGAAAAGGAGAAGGCAGTCCATGCTGGTGAAAACTGTGAAGGAATGGAATATGTTGCGGGAGAAGTTGGTGATGGTGAAGGGGGTTGGGTAATTTAGGAAGGGACTGGAGAGTGAAATGGGATGAGGGAAGGCAGCACCACAGGGCAATAGCCCAACTGCAAGTTAAAAACATAATTAATTAAAAAGGAAATAGTAAACATCAGTTAATATCCACAAAACTAATATTATATACTGAAATTAATGTATACATATGAATGTGTTTTAGTGTTGATTACAATGTGTTTAACTTTTTTTTTTTAATAAGTACGCAGTAAGTATACACATGAACTAGCTGATGTAATCCCACCTGAAAGTGCTCGCTTTACCATGAACAGCTTTGACTAACTGTAACTTTAGAGCATCAAAGAAAACCACACGGCTCGACTCAAACTGGCCAGGAGTGACATCTGGTTTATGAAATATGACAGTCAAATTACAAAAAATTGTTGCATGGTTTAAATAATTCAAGGGTCAGTTGTACCATCAAGGGTTAGTTAGCACTCTGGGTAAAACTTATTCTCGTTGGAACGATTTCAGGTCTTATTCTGTTGTGACCTATTCGAGATGGCTGGTTAAGCATTTATCCGGGTGGGTAGCGAGCATGAAAACAAGGAAAATGGACAGCTCTTTCAACTCATGAATGCTAATAACTGTGACTATTAAAACATTTTTTTTATCAAATTAATACCTTGTGCTGCTAGGACGTGAATAAATTTAGGTTTAAAGATAGGGGATTTTTATAAAGAAAGATTGTGCAAGTCTGTGTTTTATTTTGAAAAATGTGTCTCCTTAACCATGCAAATTTACTATTCACATGCAATACTGATTACTGGAAATGTGTACTAACTTTTGCACAGTCCTATGATATTAAAATTTTATTAAATTTCATAGAGGCATGTTTGTAACTAAAAAAAATGTCTCACAAATTTGGTTTTACATTTATAAGGAAATTAGGTTAATAGCTTGTAAATGTGTGTGTAAAATCACACCATCACAGGTTTGTACAACATATTTACCTCACAAAAGGAACATAACATCATGTAAGTTTCACTTAATTCCTAATTTATTCTCAAGTTTTCATTATAAAGTGGTATTTTGTCTAATCCTATANCATCATGTAAGTTTCACTTAATTCCTAATTTATTCTCAAGTTTTCATTATAAAGTGGTATTTTGTCTAATCCTATATGAGTGCAAGAATGAATATATATTGCATATGGATCTAAAATAATTCAACAATTATTTATACGTTATGTCTTAAACACATTAAATTTAAGTTTTCAACAAGTGATAATGTTGCTTTTTGAGTAAAATATGAAAATTTACAAGGAGTTACACACAAAATGAATAATTTTATGTCACCAAACTTCAAGGTCATGCCAAGTTCTTATGAATGATACTGNCATCATGTAAGTTTCACTTAATTCCTAATTTATTCTCAAGTTTTCATTATAAAGTGGTATTTTGTCTAATCCTATACGAGTGCAAGAATGAATATATATTGCATATGGATCTAAAATAATTCAACAATTATTTATACGTTATGTCTTAAACACATTAAATTTAAGTTTTCAACAAGTGATAATGTTGCTTTTTGAGTAAAATATGAAAATTTACTAGGAGTTACACACAAAATGAATAATTTTATGTCACCAAACTTCAAGGTCATGCCAAGTTCTTATGAATGATACTGTTTTTATTAGTTAACATTAGTGAGCTGCTTAAAAGTGACAATGTAGTATAGATTAATTGTCGCCACATTCTGTTTCTGAAGAAAACAAAATCAGAGATTGCAGATTGAGTTGTAACAACTTGTTTCATATGACCAAAGCGAGAAATGTTTGTCTCGTGAAAAAAGCATACAAATCAATGGTACTGATTTAAAATTATAACTATGCAGCTTACATCAGCACATATCTTATTCAAACTATTAAATATTGCTGTAACTTTCATAAAATACTTAGAATGTACACTTGTAGTTTGATGTATATCATGGACAATATTCAAGTTGCAATAGCACAAGATCATTGGAAATTTTGGAACATAGGTACTGCAAAAAGAAATTCTTACAAAATACAACAAATAATACTAATTTAAAACAATATTTTGTCATTCATGGGAAATGTACATGTTTACTCATTGATATTTTACACATTGCAAGCTAACGTGTTATTTGCGCATGCAATTTGCACAGAAAAAGAAAGCTAACATTCTTGCCAACATTGTCAAAGTTTTCAGGAAAAGATACTGGATTTCCAGTACTTTCACTGCCAACGTACGTACAAAAGAACCACCAAACCTCTTAACACTCTGGTATCTAACCAAAGAGATAAATGTGGTAACACAACACTATCCGGATCTTACCTAGGGGTTAAGCTAACAGGATGTTAGTTAACACTAGAATAGACACCATGTTGATATAACTGGCTCTAAAAGAAGGGATGCAACCATATTAAAATACCAATGTGACACAGTTAGGAGTCACACCATACAAAGCTGGATTTTTGTATGTACGTACTATAATTAACTAGCCTGTTGTGTTTTGTTTGCAAGTGATGAGTACTGCTAAATTACTGTAATGAAAATAAAACTCTTCACATTATTTTCCTTCTAAGAAATATGAGTGTACAAAATAATTAAGGTTAATTTTTTTATATTCAAGGGATTTAGGTAGAATTTTAAATGTACACCTGAATGCAAAAGTTTTGGTAACAAAAGTATTAAAAACTATATTTTTTTTAAACATTACAATTACTTTTTTCTCAAGACACTTAGCAGCAGTGAGCAATTCATAATTTGCTGGCCGATATTATGTAATTCTATGGCTTTGTATTTAATTTTTTGTGTATATTTAACAACCATAGCTTTTAGGGTTATAGCTCTATACTACTATTATTCTACCAAATAACCTTACACATCAGTGATTTATATATGTTACTTTTCATTGGAAATTTTTACAGTGTGCGGCAACCATGTAAATCACAGAAAAATATAAAACTTTAATTATTGTATCAATATGTAAATATTTAAAATGAAAAGTATTCAATTTATTATATTAGTTTCATTCCATGTATGTAAGTTTCATTTTGGGATTAAGATTTTTGAACCTAAGTCTCAATGGTTGCAGAATAAATAGCTGCAGTATTTTTGTGGTTGTATGAAAAAATTAAGCAACAATTTTCAATAACTGTGCAAATAAGAAGTGTAATAAAAATGAAAGGAAGACATTCGTAGTTATTGCTGCCCTAGATGGCTGAAATATTTTTGAAATTTAGCACAGTCAAAACTAAAATACTGGTGGTAATGTTGTAAGAGATGTATATAAATAAACTTTGGTGTTTTCTCTTAATTTCATACGCTTAAACAACCACACATCCATCTCTAAATACAAAAAAAAAGTTTTGTCATCATCCCATTGGTTTGCTAGCCCTTAAACAGTGGCAGAAGGTAATCAGTGAAATGCTATTTTTCAAACTCAAAACAGTGATGATTAAACATTTTATGTGAAAGACTAAATTTGAAATCCAACACACAGCATGAGATTTCTACCAATTTAACTAGCCATATCATTCTCATTAGGCCTCAGTAGTCCTATCCTAAACACAAACAAAATCATTCAGGTATTAGCTACTTACTATAATGCTTTTTTACATTAAATTATGTGTGCTTTTTTTTTTGTGTTTGGTAAACTTTACATATACAATACATACATTTGATATGTACAGTGACTTTTTTTTTTTATAGCTGTATCCAGATGGTGTTTGGTTCTTGTTCTTCAAAGGCAGGCTTGAGTTCATGAAAGGAAATATTGATGAATCAATACTGTGGTACACTCGATCCTGGAAGTCTCAAAAGGTTTGGCCACAGTTTCACCATCTCTGTTACTGGGAGCTTACCTGGACTAATAGGTAGTTGCATAAAACATGTTAATTGTGTTGGTGCTGTGCATTTTTTCATACATTTTATATATCTCGTGTATCTCATAGTAATATACGGAATTGATATACAGTCAAAAATATCAGATAGTTGGTTTAATATTAAAATACATAAATGTGTGTGGTTTGTAGAAACAGCTTAAGGACAGCTTCATCACAGTTAACATTTATTTCATTACAGTAATGCCTCTGTTTACTGAATCTCTAATCAGCGGACTTTACATATACCGGACAAAATCTGAAGCCACAGTAATTGAAGGGGTAAGTGGATGAAGGAGGTATGTAACTAAAACGAAGTTCCGAGATATTTGGCATGTTTTCATTCTGGGACATTTTTGGTAATTGTTTGTTTTATGTCCTAAGCTAAAAATACCATTTCTATGAGTGATAAAATTGTTATGGATGATGAAATAAGATTTAAATATCTGCTTAAAAAATGTAACAATAAGTTTATTGTACAAACCTCCTTTTTCCACAAACAATTCTTATTCTTTGCATTTTTATAAAGAAAGAAAAGGGTTATTATGTACATGCAATTCAATATGCATTTCTCTAAGTATAAAGAAATTATTATGTTTTGTACAATAGAACATAATAAAGTCACTTAATAACATCTGTGAAGAAATAAACAACATAAAAAATTGTATTTTAACAAAAGGAACTTCAGTTTCAAGCTGACATCTGTTCACAATAGGTTATTTTGTCTGTTCACTCGCTTTAAACTTGCTCATAGAACCAGATGTGTTGTTCTGGAATGAAGCAAAGCTGTTCTTTTAGGTTTTTATTGTTTTCTTTGGATAAGGAGCCAGTTTTACTGAAGAGTCTTGGTATACAAATGTCTTTGGAAAGAGAGTCCTTTTGTTTCAAATCTATATAAATATTGGCCATCTTAAAGGGAGTATAGTAATCAAAGCTCTCTTTGAAGAGGTATGACCCATAGTTTTCCACACGTATCCATTTAATTCCATCTCTGAAGTGTACTTTTTTTATCCAAAAAATTTATTTCCCTGTTGAAAAGTTTCAATTTTTGTGGAATGTCTTTGGTGTCTCTGAAATGATGTTCCATATCATTGACCAGACTTTTTTGTGCTGAAAGGGGCAATGAGTTCACAATATTGTTGAGGAGTACAAATAGTTTGATGTTTTCTTAACCTTTTCTTGATTTGGCCAAAATCCTGGTCCAANAACAATATTGTTGAGGAGTACAAATAGTTTGATGTTTTCTTAACCTTTTCTTGATTTGGCCAAAATCCTGGTCCAAATCTAAGTATGAGTAGCCTACTTCAGGAAACTTATTGTCATTTGTTTTAATTTGACCTTTTGTATAAGATATTGGTTCTGCCCTGAGCGAGTCTGTCCAATGATTAAGTGATCATTTGTTTAAGTGAAACTTTAACTTAAATGGTTCTTAACAAAGAGCTGAAAATCGCTCTACCACCCTTAGATGCTTGGTCTTCTGCCCATGTGCAGAAAACCGTTTTGTCTACATCCTGAGCTNGAAAATCGCTCTACCACCCTTAGATGCTTGGTCTTCTGCCCATGTGCAGAAAACCGTTTTGTCTACATCCTGAGCTGCAATGTGGATTCCCAAGTTGTAAAACCACATTTGTCATAGGAAAAATGCTTTAGAAGTACAAAGTCGAGGCAAAGGCATTGTTTGCTGGAGATCCAATGTTATGTNAGTCGAGGCAAAGGCATTGTTTGCTGGAGATCCAATGTTATGTATGCAGTACATTTTGAGTTTTTGGCTGGTTCCCTATTGGCTTTCTGAGCATAAAAAAATGCTTTGTAGTTTTCAACATGTTCTTCATTTGCAGCACCAGAATCACACGTGCTACAAGTGTCACTTTTGGGATGTCCGAACAACAAATTAAATTCAGTGTTGAAAAATAGCAGTAAGTGCATTCTTTGACTTTGATTCCATTGTGGACTTTTTCAGCATTACATTTCTTTTATGAATATTTAAATTTCTTGAATAGTGAGATTCTTCTGCAGGGATACTTGAAATATGCTTGATAATGTACGCTGTGACATCTTCAGGTGTTTTGTTCCGTCTGTTTTTATGTTTCACTCTATCAGGTTAAGGGGCCTCTGATCCTGTCTTTATTGACTTTTGGGTTAATTCAACCTTCTTCATGCTGATGTATAATGAAACAAAAGCTCTTTTACATGCAACAATTTGTTTGCCACTACATGTTACACTATATTTGTATGAGGCCGTCTTGTGGTTTACAGCTCCAATTTTCTTCCTTTTTACACGGGTTCATGTGATGCTGTTAAATAGTAAAGCATTTTTTGCATTTATATCAAGTTTATAAAAAATATGTAAATATTAATTTTCTGTTTTCAATAGTAAATGTCTGAGAACACTTTAGGCTGCAGTTGCCAGGGCATAAGTTACCTGTGACAACACTCTTAACAGGTTTGGCTTCACCTTTATAATTTATGTAGGCCTCTCCTCTTTCTCTGCTTAGTGCAGATTTACATCTTCCATTGATCAGGATTTCTTTGCCTTTTTCAAGTTACTTTTAATCTTGGTGAAACATTTTTCTTTTTAACTTAAGACTGTAGGCGACATGTGCTATTCTTCATTTTGGTTTACATTACTTATGTGATTTGTCTTACTTACTAGTATGTTATCCTCCATCAATTCTACACCATTTTGCTCTTCCATGATTTCACCATCAGTTTGCACATTAATCATTTCACTAGCACATTCCTGTTCCATCATTCTGTGACCTCTTTTATCCATGACTGTATGGTCATTTTGCTCTTCTTCAATTCCGTCATGTGATGAATGAATGTAATTGTTCACATCTGGCACATATTCATCACTAGAGCTGTCACCAAATAAGTTACTGCATTCTTCAGATCCGTTTTCTTCTCAATTCTTTATTATGTATTTAGTGTATCCATATGGAGCAAAAGGTTTTCATTGAATATTATCATCTCAAGGTAAATAAATTGTATAATGAGATAAAAAATATAATGTCAACTTACATAATTTCTTTTACATCCCACAAGTGTTTTTATTTCCTCGTACACATTGGTATTGCCATATCTGTTATTTGAATTATCATCTCTACTCTATTAGCTTCAGTTTGTATATTAGGCTCCCGTGTAGAAGTAAGACTATTCTTCTTTAAGTTATTAGCTCTTACTGCAGTATGTGACCCTAACCCTACAAAGAAACACTGAACTAAGGGAATGGAATGTAGGCCTATACACAATGATTCACGGCACACATATCATCCTTTTTTTTCTCTGTAACAAC
>NQII01002024.1:6709-26709 GCA_002778355.1 Clitarchus hookeri | reverse complement strand
TAAGGTGAAAGGACTAGTGACTCTAATCAAGTCAGAACAAAGTTGGAAGAGGATTATTCAAATGAAAGTCTGGGAATTGTGATACTTTCTGCAATAAATAATTTAAAATGCTTCAGATGATGAAACACAGATAATATTAATGCTAAATCTTGGTGTAGTGTGCATTTTTTTTACAATGCTTTAACCAATAATTGAATCTATCGTATGCTTTCACAACATTTCATATACATGAAATGATGAAATCAGTACAAAGCTGGAAAAGACAAAGCATGTCTCAACTATAATAAGACAAAAATTAAAGCGACATATGCCTAATCGTCCTAGCACTAACTCAACACAAAAAATGTTGTTAAAGCTGAGTGAAGATTATTTTTATCACTCGGCCTGCATTCCTCTTCTTTGGCATTAGTTGTGCCTACCTGAACGATCTCATCACAGCGACTTTTCTGTTTATCCTTGCACGTACCTGAAGCTGGAAACAATGGTGACATTGTATTCTCTTCTACTTTTTGCAAAGTTTTATTTTCTAGTGTATCTGTTATGCTGCCATTAAAAAAATTTATGTAATGTAGCTTGCCCGTAGTCCTGAATGTTTAGTTGTTTTTTAACTCGCCATATTATATTTAAAACTGCACTACTACAACATAAAGAGAACTGGGAAATGCTAGGCAAAGCAAAAATATAACTTGCTAATGGCATTCATGCATCACGATGCCATCTATTCTTTTAATAACGAACTACATGGGTAGCGCTGTCCTGATCTGAAACCGATTACCTGCTGGCATCTTTTGTGCGAATTACGAGCTACACAAGTACTAGTACAAGTGATGTTTGTGGCTGCTAGTATGAGGTTAGGTAGATAGGTAGCGGGGCGAGGTCATTAGAGACTATATATTGTCTTTGGATAGTACAAAGTTAGGTGTACTNGTAGCGGGGCGAGGTCATTAGAGACTATATATTGTCTTTGGATAGTACAAAGTTAGGTGTACTTATAGAATGACAATTTCAAAGCTTACAGCAAAGGATCTAAACAAACAAAATTTAAAGAATAAAAAGAGTTCTGCCGGGAAGGGGGGGGGGAGGCTAAATCTGCTACTGTATAATATTACATTAAAGGCCCTCCTAAACTAATGAAAACTCAACATGTACAGCTAGGCCAAAGATTTAAAATGGATGAGTATGCTATTGCTATATATCATATGCAACTTTATAAAAATGTACTTACTTTTTTTCCTGGAAAACATTGTTTCTGTCTATAAATGAATCACTTGTTTACGCTGTTGATACTTTAGTTTCTACGTTAGAATCTTCTTTCTTGCCAGTTTTTGTAGCAACATTTTCATCAGTTCTGTCATTTCCAGTAAAACTCTTTGAATTCAAAACTAAGTTTCACACCAACTTTCATCTGATCACCATTTCAACTAGATTTCTAACAATATCACTTAAGTAAACTCAAACTTTTAAAGCACGTCTTCATTGCAAACACCTTTTTTACCATCTCGTTTTAGGCAGCTGTGTAGTGCATGAAGGAAGCAGATTACATAGCTTATTCTCTGCACTAGTGGAAGACAGTGGTATGTGCCATTCTGCATTTCATTACTCCTTCATCCAGTAGACATATACTTTGTTAGTGTGACATACCTCCTTCATGATCTTATTATCTCTGTTACCAAGGCTTCTAGAGAGCTCGCCTCCCACCAAGATGAACCGGGTTCAATCCCCGGCCGTGTCACTCCCGGATTTTTGCAAGTGGAAATTGTGCCGGACAATGCCTCTGGTGGGCAGGTTTTCTCTGGGATCTCCAGTTTCTTGTGTCCTTGCATTCCAGTGCTGCTCCATTCTCACCTCATTTCACCCTCATCGGCTTTCAATACCTCACTATTAAGAGCCACCCAAAAACTCTCAACTCATATAATTTTTAAAACCTTAATGTTGCCATGAGTGATGCTTTTTTTTTATTATTATTATTACGAACTTACCGTAATAAATGTATGCATGGTGTTTTAACAATTCTTTACATGACTTTGCTATTTCACAGCAAGTGGGANTCATCTGATCACCATTTCAACTAGATTTCTAACAATATCACTTAAGTAAACTCAAACTTTTAAAGCACGTCTTCATCGCAAACACCTTTTTTACCATCTCGTTTTAGGCAGCTGTGTAGTGCATGAAGCAGATTACATAGCTTATTCTCTGCACTAGTGGAAGACAGTGTTAGTGTGACATACCTCCTTCATGATCTTATTATCTCTGTTACCAAGGCTTCTAGAGAGCTCGCCTCCCACCAAGATGAACCGGGTTCAATCCCCGGCCGTGTCACTCCCGGATTTTTGCAAGTGGAAATTGTGCCGGACAATGCCTCTGGTGGGCAGGTTTTCTCTGGGATCTCCAGTTTCTTGTGTCCTTGCATTCCAGTGCTGCTCCATTCTCACCTCATTTCACCCTCATCGGCTCTCAATACCTCACTATTAAGAGCCACCCAAAAACTCTCAACTCATATAATGTTTAAAACCTTAATGTTGCCATGAGTGATGCTTTTTTTTTATTATTATTATTACAAACTTACCGTAATAAATGTATGCATGGTGTTTTAACAATTCTTTACATGACTTTGCTATTTCACAGCAAGTGGGANGAACTTACCGTAATAAATGTATGCATGGTGTTTTAACAATTCTTTACATGACTTTGCTATTTCACAGCAAGTGGGAAGTTCTAACATGAAAGAATAGTGTATATGAATAAAGCAAACAACTTTTCATAGGTATTTCAGTCAATGAAATTTATGTCTTGTTGTTCGTAGCCTTTCATGGGATGATGCAAATTTTAAACAGAATCGTAATTAACTACATGTAAATTGTAAAATATTTTTGAAGTAAATTTATTTTAAAGTGTATTCTTGCATTGCTTTTGGAAATCACTAAGAAGTATATATGGGGATTTTATTCTACAATGTAAATGGTTATCATTGTGTCCACTTGTCGCTTGTAGGATGTGAAATGCATTGTTACTGTATACTGGCAAGATAAGCGTGCACACGTGAAAAGCAGGGGGAAGGAAGTTATATTTAAAATCTTTCAAAGGCGTGGTTACAAGATCATTGAGCATTGAGCATAGGGTGTTGCTCACATGTAACATAGTTTAGGTTTTTTTTAGGGAAATATCAATCACTTACAACTTATTATGCATGCATTTAAGTGTTCAAGATTTTGTATGTTTGCTGTGTGAAATGGCTTTCAACTCATGAGAAAAACTAGAAGCTGGTGTTTCAGTGGCAAGGCTATATACACATCATAGCACTCTAAATTCCATAATTATTAAACACTGCCAAAAGTGCTTCAAATTAATTTTAAGAAGAGCGATGATACAGACAATGTTGTGATGCNCATAATTATTAAACACTGCCAAAAGTGCTTCAAATTAATTTTAAGAAGAGCGATGATACAGACAATGTTGTGATGCATCATTTTTAGGCACCTGGCAGCTGTGCGCGAGGCATGAGAAAAAAAATAGGTTGGTGATTGATAACATGACCGGAAACTTGTCAATGTCAGCATGTACAGTCAGAGCCTAGTGAGCTTGATGAAGTGTGNTGACCGGAAACTTGTCAATGTCAGCATGTACAGTCAGAGCCTAGTGAGCTTGATGAAGTGTGGCATGGCCCAGTACATGGCTGATGTTACTGCTATTCATATCATGTACATATATTCCCGTTGCCGTATTCTTGCTGCTTAAGAGCGACCAGGACCTTTACTGTTCTTATTTCTGAGAAAAATGTTCAAATTTTACATGTGTAAATATGGAATTTAACTGTCACACACTCACATTCACAGCAGGGGGTAGGGACGGTATGCCACCTGTTTCCATTACCAAATTATTATCTAAGCCCAAGGAAGGTATACAAAATAGATAAGAAAGGCACATTAGTGGAAATGTTGACAGGTCAGGGAAATGCAAAATAAAAAAACATCAGGGTACAAGTTAATGCACTCACTGCAAATGCACTACTCAGCCGAGACCCAGAAAATTTGTCAACTACACAAGCTTACGCTGTTCCTTTCTTTCCCTTGGACAGCTAACGGTTGGTTGTAAATTACCAGAAATACTTGCAGCCCATTGTCCCTCCTGGCTGCGCAAACATCTTCGCTGCATTGAAAACATTAACACTTTAGTGAGCTACTAAAATATTTATAGCTGTATATTTTTGAGTACTTTTGCCATTCACCAGATTTTCTGGTTTACCAGACTTTACCTCCTCCCCCCTCCCCCATTAGTCTAGTAAACAGAGGCTTTACTGTATTGACAGCCATAATGACTTTTTCAATTGAACACTTGTAAAAATCCTGCTAAGTTTTTTTTTTTACATTGTGTAAAAATATTGTAGGACCTTATCACTATTTGTCAAGCATCGACCATTAACTAAGTAACATTTGGAATTTTTTAAACACATGTTAAACATATTCTTACTACATTTTTTATAAAACAAATGTAATCCTACTTCAGGGTATATTAAAACAAACAATGCATTTTTAATAATGGGTTCATGTACTTGGCTATGGGTTCATACCCTGCTATTGTTGTTTTCCAACGTGGCAACCTTTCTCCATGCATCGAGGGTCCAATGGCCATGTTCCTGCACCCATGTTAATCTACGAACCTTGTTGCATGTATACCCTAGTGGAGAGGCAGCTTGTTTACCACAATAATGAGGAGATATTTCTGGATTGTATGGCTACTCACAGGTCATTGTGGTACTGCATTTGCTGCACTGTGGCCTGTTTATCTGCTGTTACCAACTGAGCCGACAGTGACCCCTGTCATTGATACATTGTATGCCAATGAATTTGTCCTTGGCGGAAATAGTTTTACCCAAATTGATGAACTCACGGTATACTCTTGAGACAGTGGCCTGTGGAAATCCCAGAGCCTGCACTACGTCGGAGATGGAGTACCATAAGTCTGGCCCTATGATTTGGCAGTGATCATATGTGCTCAGATCTTGTTTTTTCCCTGTTCTGTGCTCAACTGTTACTCAGACTATATAAAGTCTGATTACATCCCGATCATGTGGGGCTTGGCACCAATACATTTGATGGGGAAACCACAGGGCCATTTCACCAACTCGAAGTTGTTTCTAATTTAACTGCTCATGTAGCTGCTAAAGTTTTATGTAAAAAATTATATTTTAGCAATAATTCTTAAGGTTCAAAATGAAGTGAAATTTAAATGTATAAAAATAAGAAAACCATATAACACTACATTTAGGATGTATTAACTGTGAGTTCAAAGCAGAACATAGCACACAAAGGCAGATTACTGTACAACCATGTTGCTCACTATTGAACTACATTGTTTTGAACGTTATAAATTAAAAACAAAATTACATTTTACTGTAAATCAAAGCACAGCAAAACCAAGCCCGGTTTTAATACACACATAGTGCTTAAATAGTCTAACTCAGAGTACTAGATGCGAAAATAAATATTAATTTGACGATTAGAATGAGCTATTTGAAATTTCTGAGATTACTGTGTAAATTACCTTTCAGCCACGCACGCACCTTTAAGTTGTTGTAGACATGTGTGGGTCCACACAGTAGAAGTAAAGTGTGTTTTTTATAGAATATAGCACAGTTAAAAAATTACTTAGTAAATGGCACTGTAAAGTGTTCTCACTATTTTAGTGTAATACATATATTTGATTATGAATTTATTAACAGCTATAAATTTATGTTTTGTTCGTTTTATTTATTGATGGTTCGTTCAAGTATGATATGTGTTGTCGCCATCTGGTGTAGTCAAGGTGATCTGACCATGTGCTAGCCACACTACAATTGAAAGATATATTAAATTTCCGGGGTGGCATGGAATGTTGGGCCAATGTGGCTGGTGGGTACAAGTGACAAAGTATGCTTGTAATGTGCATTGCTGTCCCACTGCACACCCATAAATAATGGATTTGTACTGCTACAAAATAATAATACATGTCCTGATTTTTGGATTTCTGATTTTATTGGCCATGGCCACCACAAGGTACATAGCACAACACTAAACCTGATAAAAGTTACATTGTCCTTCAAAACATGTGAAATAATGTGTATGCAGCAAGTCTGTGTTTACGTCCCTTGGAATTACACAAAAATTGTGTCCTGCATGATTTTCGCTGACCAGGATGCCGATGGATTAAAAACCAGAGATAGCTGGTGTCCTATATTTGTCACCAGGTGCCCAGCCGGGGGCACAATGGCTCAGGTCAAAAAACTAAATAAATGAATCTGCAAGTGGTGAGGGTACTTGTGGGGGCAACGAAAAAAGGTTCCGGAAATATTTATGATGCAGGCATAATCTAAAGACATCAGTTATACAAACAAGATATGCGTGTTCCCATGGAATGCACTTCTGTCCCTCACCACTGTCGTTTCAAGACTGACAACATGGCAACTGGAAGGCAACCTCTCCGGGTATCCCTCCGACCATTACACAAAACCCTTGAACCAAAAACAAAATTGATATAATGAAACATTAATTATTTTACATAAAATATTCCAAAACAAAATAATCCTCTTCTGTTAAACATTGCTTTCATTTAAAAGTAATTTAATTGTCTAGGCCCAGGGGGCAAGATTGTGTGACATCGCCATCTTAAGGAGCTTGACAGTATGTGACACCNCAATTTAATTGTCTAGGCCCAGGGGGCAAGATTGTGTGACATCGCCATCTTAAGGAGCTTGACAGTATGTGACACCACCAGGACAGCTTAACTTCAATCAGCTGTTTGCAGGTACAACACAGATCCCGTGGCCGTAGGATAAACATGCTCGCCACACACATTGAGGTACATTTAGGCCAGCAAAAAAAATGCATTCAAGACATGCAAAAAATGCAATCTTTCCATGGAATCTTATACCTCAGTACCTCTTATAACTCATTCTCACTCAGTACCACCATTATTGCAACAGTATCTCTAAACTAGTACTCAGAAAAAAAGACATGTTTATGTGACTATTGCAAGAACTCCATGGTTACACTTCAAACTTCAACACAATGCACTCATTGAATCAAGGACCACAAGTCATAGAAGGGTAACCAAATGCCCATGAGTCGGTTGGTTATTTTGATTATTTGTGCATCAATTCAACACACGACGTAGCCATAAACCAAGCCGTTGTGAAACTTTCACCACCCATTCTACATTGCCTACACGCTGATCTCTGGTGAATAACCCATAATGTTACTGCATTCAGAACTCTCTGTTTCACTGTGTCTCAGATTGCACCATGTTGCATCTTAAATTATGTACATGCTTTATCGTGATTAATGCCCATAAACCACTATAAGCATGATGTGAAGGAAACATGCCATACATATAGCAATCCTTGGAATATGCTGCTCCCCCAGCCACATAAACACACATCCAGTCAAATGAACAAATAATGAAAAACAGTGAGCATTGGTAGTTATAGTAATGTTCTTTTTTTTTCATGTTGGCACAGCAGATAGCAACAACATATTTTACATAAAAAGAAACCTAATTTTAAATGCATCCACAAATCCTGTGGNTGGCACAGCACAGATAGCAACAACATATTTTACATAAAAAGAAACCTAATTTTAAATGCATCCACAAATCCTGTGGATTTATATTCTCCTCATTTATTATTGTTACATCAATACCACACTTGCTTCTCTCNCATCCACAAATCCTGTGGATTTATATTCTCCTCATTTATTATTGTTACATCAATACCACACTTGCTTCTCTCTTTTTTTCATTTTATTACTTACAGTATATCCTTTTCTTTTCTGTGACATTACACCATACAAATGAAACTAAGTATGATAGAAGAGATAATGCAAACTGGAATGAATAATGCTCAGCAGTTGTTAGTGTCAACATCATTAGGGCCCCTTACAGGCAGTGCATCTTTTTATTGTACACCTTCCATAGAAATAATATAGCAGCATGCATTAAACAATGCTGCAAACAAGGTGGGGTTGCAGCAGTTATCATTGCAATCATTTTAATCTGGCTTTTGACTAAACCATTCACTGTGTGAAGTGTACAGATCATTAAGTTTAGGACATGCCAACTTTTTGCTGTCCATTGAATGGAGTTGATGCATGTCAGTACTGTTGTAGTCATGCTACAAGGCTGACAGTGTTACAGGAGCATTAAACCTCTAGTGCCACAAGGTTATTCTTTATTAAATCATAATGTAAAATAATGAAAGCCCCAGCAAATTTTTAGTACAATATTTGTTTCTTTTTATGAGTAATCAAAGAGATTTAACCATTTCTGGCAGTTGTCAATTTTGCAACTGTAAAGCAATTGAACTTTTGATGTGACATTNATGAGTAATCAAAGAGATTTAACCATTTCTGGCAGTTGTCAATTTTGCAACTGTAAAGCAATTGAACTTTTGATGTGTCATTACTCTTTACTGTGTCTTTTCAGAATCATGCATATATTTGGGTGTATAGGTAGTGACAATCAAAACTGTTGAAGTGAAAGTAGAATTTCTTTCCAGTAAGAGTAATGATTTTCATGTTTTTAATTTTTTTAAACTCTCCTTTTCAGGTTTCCTGGACATAAACAAGCATACTGCAACCATTCTGAAAGCATTTTCACCTGTCAAGTCATGTTTACTTTTTCAGGGATGGGAGACATGGTGGTCCTTTTTTCTACCAAAATATGCAATTTAAACAGTCCTTTTTATATCATTTTTCTGCAATAATGCTAATTTAGAAATGAAGGGGGTGTGTGTGTGTGTGTGCGCGTGGGTGTGTGTGTGTCACATTTAAAACAATTGTATGTAGTAAGTTTCTTATATGTATATTCTGTACGCTTTAACAAATATTGCTTTTTAATCAATTTAATATTTTTGAAGATTGGATGATTTTTGTAGGATAGTTTAATATATTTGAAGAATTCATAATATTTACAGGATATGTTGACATATTTTTTAAATAATTATATTCTAGTTCATCAGTTAGTTAAACCACACATATTTTTATTACTTAGTCATTTTTAAGTTAGCTTGCTTTGAAATTAAAATATGTAATTTTAAATTTAATTTTTATAGCATAAAGTGCGACTGGAGGAATGCAAGCTTGTATGCTGGTTTCTTGTTAGAAGAGAGTCGTTGGTCTAAAACTATTTATAGTTACCAAAAGGCAGCAATACTTTCAATGCTTGGTGAAAACATGGCAGCTGAAGAGAAATCTGAAGTGGAAAACCTTATGAGGTAAAAACAAAAAGTTCTTTGTTTCTTTCCATAATCTTTGCTAATGTTTGCATGCAAAATCCAGCTTGGAAAAATCTGCACAAGAAACCTAAATTGAAAGGGGTACCTTTGTTTTATTTAATTTATTTACGTAATTTTGTGTTTTGGTAGCTATGGGAAGAAGCTGCAATTAAATTGCCTTGTTTTAATATTTTTTTTACTTAAATAATTAATATTTCTAGTGGATATGACTTCATTGTCTGTGCTTTTTATCAGTTTTAATTATTCATTTATTTGTGAAGGTATAGTAAATGTATTGAACATCATGGAATTTTGTTGCCACCTTCTTACATTAAAGTTGTGGTGAGGATTTTAATGCTATCATATGTTACAGTTTAAACCATGCTTGTTTATATTTTCATAATAATGTATATGTGAGATACTCATCAGTAAG
Organism: Clitarchus hookeri; assembly: GCA_002778355.1. Lineage (NCBI taxonomy): Eukaryota > Metazoa > Arthropoda > Insecta > Phasmatodea > Phasmatidae > Clitarchus > Clitarchus hookeri. Next base: position 17,029 of record NQII01002024.1, on the reverse strand, counting down.
GACATGTGTTTTTCACAAAAATATTTATGGCCATGTTAGACTTCAATATCCTACGTCCACAACCACAACTTCCTTTGGTTATTGGCCGCGTGTGTACATGAGAAGACATGTTTTTATTTGACTGGGCCAATCAGAATAAAATACTCCGATTTTGAACGTCCATGATTCACTGATTGACACAAGAGGCACATAACATTTAAAATCATCCAACCATGAAAGTTCATATGAACAAAAGTGTTTTGGAGTACAACTGATATTGAAATCTTTTTGCGAAAAACACCTGTCCCTACTCATTATCTCAAACACAGTTGAGAAATATGTAAGGGTATTTGTTATCCACTTCTGAAGATACCAGAACAAGAGTAAAAGATCTTAACATTTTATTAAGGGGTTAAATGTTTGAATGTCATTCAGTTAGAGTGAAATTAAACATAAATTATTATAATTAGATTTACTTGATGTTTATGATTTCAATGACTGATAATTTGCGTATTATATTTGTACTGGTGAAACATTATGGTCTACATAATGTAAACAATAATACTAGGTAAGAAATTAAAAGTGACAGACTATCAAAATTTTCACAAAAATACTGTTGTAACTGTGGCAAAAAAAATTATCTAAAATCATAGCAAATAAGGAGCATATTTAAACAGTGCTTATGACAAGTAGCCATTTGTATGGTTGAAGGGATATTTTCATAACACCTGAATTTAATTCTATTAATTTCAAATATTGTGTATCTTGTCATTTGCTGAATAGATAACCTAGAGCTGTATATTTACTGCTCAGCATTTGATTTTAATACTCTTGCAAAAAATCTATTGTTATTAAGTCATTAAAAGATATTTTTGGAGAAATTGTGGATGCCAATATTGTAAGGTTTAGCATAATTGATTACTTCATCTGTTGCTAATTTCTGAATAAAATTTATGTTATGGGTTAATTTTCATTGATGTTTTCTACAGAAATGACCTTCAGTATTGCCTTTTTATATCACTTTTATTGTGGATTGTTAATCTGGAGGCTTCCTTTACTAGCCTAAACCTATATCCTTAAATTTAATTGATTGAATGAAACCCCTGTGATATAATTAGTTTTAGCAAGAATTGTTTTCTGTATGCACATTATTAGCAGTTTTATTTAGGTCCAGTAATATAAACAAATGAAATTACAATGACCTGTCGGGCACAAGTCCTGGGTGTAGACACCAAAGATGGTCATATCATTTAACTTGTCATTGGTCACGCATGAGCATTTTGCTCACCAACATTAATTTTATGTTTAGGGACTTGTCTTACCAGTGCAAGGGGACAAATTGATTTTCTTATTGCATAGAAAACAGTTTTGGTTGTTTTCACATAAATTTCATTATTGTTTTCACACAAGTGTTATCTACAATGAAACAGTTTCTATCACAAATCTGACTGTAAAATTACTGAGATTTTTGCAGAACCTACTTAATACATCAACATCAATTTATTTCATATATTTGAAAACTCGACAAATAAAATACACTTCATGCACTATACAATATTTACACAACGTGTTTCTAAAAATCACAGACAAACTCCAGCAGGTGAGTTCTTATGAAAAATTAAGTAGAAAATATAAATGACACTTTGTACCTAAATGCAATATTAAGGGAGGAATGAGCCGTTCAATATCAAATTTGAAAGTTGTAATTTCCCAAAATATCGAAATATCGAAAACTAAGTGACATTAAATGACAGTACTCCGAACATTGTTTTCTGTTATCGGGGTCCTCAACCTACGGCAAACATTTGTTTATACATTCCACGGTAATGAAAATAACAGTGGTGGCCACCCTCATATTGTATACAACTTTTGTACTGTTGGGATATTGGAATGTTTTATGCTGGCCTATTGAGCAGTGTCACTGAAGTAACAAAAATGGCCCTTTAGTTGCAAGTGCGTAGGACCCACCGATTTAGTTCAAAACACACTTGAAGCTTCGACCCAGCGTTATAGTCCTTAGCACATAGGCCACACTACCTACATGAGTCTATGGTTGGCTGCTGGGTCCACTGCACAAGTGATGGTGGAAGATATTTTAACACTTACTGTAAACAACCTGTACCACACATTTATAGGCTTACAGTACGTAAGTAGTATAGTTAATTTAACAACAAAAGTTGACCTATGTCATTATACTACACCTCATGGTTCTCGAGACATTGATGTGTAAGGTTCAAAACAGATGTGTTATGCCTGCAGCATAGGCAACACTCATGTACAATGATGTGGTGCAGAGGTAGCACCAGAGGGACGCTAATGACCAGGACTTCGAAAGTAACATACGGCACACGAATTGAAAGATCATAGGAACTGATCAAATGTCATACCACCAGCTGCAATACAGGCATCACAACTCCAAGACATCGACTGACGCACATTTCTGAATACACCATTCATTACTTGAATTTGATCAGCAGCACCGATTATTCTCTGAACAAGATCCTCTTCTGATTACATAGGTGTTGCATACACACACAATTTAATGTAGCCCCACACAAAAAAATTCAGTGATGTCAGATCCAGAGATCTTGCAGGCCATGGCACAGGACCTTCGTGGCCAATCCAGTGACCACCAAACTGTGTATTCAAGTACTCACGCACAATAATTGCGAAGTATGCCGGCTAACCGTCATATTGTAGCCANATTGTGAAGTATGCCTGCTAACCGTCATATTGTAGCCACATACGTTGGTGAATGTCAAGTGGGACATCATCCAGCAATTCAGGTAATGTTTCCTGCAGAAATGTCACGCAAGTGTCTACGGTCAGTTGGTGTGGTCCAAGTAACCTATTACCAACTAGACCGCACCACACATTCACAGAAAATCGTACCTGGCAACCAGACGTGTGGGTGGCATGCAGATTGCCATCGGGCCACACATGCATGTTATGAACATAGTACATTCCATCACATGTGAAAAGCGCTTCATCTGTGTACAGGATACATGATGCAAACCCAGGAATACTGTTACACTTTTTCAGATATTGTAGCGTGAATTTGGTCCGATGGTGATAGTCATCTGCATGTAATGCCTGTACCTTCCGGTAGTGAAATAGGTGTAGCAGTTGTTCATTCCAAACACTCCACACACTGCTGTGGTCGCTGGCCAGATCACTTGCCACCTCATGTGTAATTGTAGACAGCAGCTCCTCAATACATGCCAGCACCTCCTCCTCAAACCGTGCCATATGCGCAGAAAGTTTGGCTGTGACACATACCCAGTGGTTTAGGGGTACTTCTCATAAAATAGTAATTCTTTATTTGTACCAAACACTGTTCAAAATGTAGACATTAGATGAATAGTCATTTCCTGCAAATAAGACATGTTTAGATGTAGTTTACGTGTAAGCGCATGTCAAAGTTGCATGTTACTGTTGTGTATTCCTACTAACAGTACAAACTATCGTAATCACAGCAACATAAATTACAGTGAAAGTAAATGCACTGAGCTACTTCAGGAAACCTTTGTAATTATGTTGAGATAATTTGTAGTATTTGTAAATTGTCTAGGTTTTACACATTTTAGCTTATCAAAAATTTTTACTAACTACAAATACTTTCCCCTATGTAATCACAATGGTTTCCTGAAGTAGCTCAGTGCTTTTACTTTCGCTGTTAATTATTTCTTTGCTGTGATTAAATTTTGTACGACACAGTAACATNGAAGTAGCTCAGTGCTTTTACTTTCGCTGTTAATTATTTCTTTGCTGTGATTAAATTTTGTACGACACAGTAACATGCGAATCTGACAAGTACTTAAATGTTAACTATGGCAAATATGAAATCTAATATTTCTTTACCTCCAGGAAATGACATTTAATTTACTGTGTCAATGTTGTGCAGTGTATGGCACAAATAAAATACTTATTATTAATTNGAAGTAGCTCAGTGCTTTTACTTTCGCTGTTAATTATTTCTTTGCTGTGATTAAATTTTGTACGACACAGTAACATCCGAATCTGACAAGTACTTAAATGTTAACTATGGCAAATATGAAATCTAATACTTCTTTACTTCCAGGAAATGACATTTAATTTACTGTGTCAATGTTGTGCAGTGTATGGCACAAATAAAATACTTATTATTAATTNTTCCAGGAAATGACATTTAATTTACTGTGTCAATGTTGTGCAGTGTATGGCACAAATAAAATACTTATTATTAATTATGATCTGTCCAGCACCCTTAAAGGGTGCGTACAACATGCAACACATCCATTACCACACACAATACTCTATCCTTATCTGCATGGTTCCATTTTCTCGCAGTCGCCTCATAATTGACTCAAATGTGATGTGGTGTAATACGTGCCTGCCTGGATATTGTTTCGCGGACAGACACTGGCCGGCTCGTCCATTACTTTCACATCACCCATACACTAACAGCATGTCTGTCAATTCTGTCCGCATCTACCGCTCCATGACCAAACGTGTAGCAGTATGAAACTTACTTACTCACATCCGAAGCACACAAGTGACTGCATGCCGTATGGACAGATAGCTATATATGTTCAGTAGAAGTGTATAGTCTGTCAAATGTCCCTCTGGTGCTACCTCTGCACCGTGTCATGTGTGGTGAGTGTTATCTATATCGCAGCCATAACACATTATGTGTTTCGAACATTAAACACCCATGTCTCGAGAACCATGAGGTGTAGCATATTGACATAGGTCAACATTTGTTGTTAAATTAACCATACTACTTATGTGCTGTAAGCTTACAAATGTGTAATATACACTGGAGAGCCAAAAAAACTGGTATAGGCATGCGTATGCAAATAACAGAGGTATGGAGCCAATCAGAGTAACGCGATACGGTCGGCAGCGCCTATATAAGACAACAAGCGTCTGGCAAAGTTGCTAGATCGGTTACTGCTGTTACAATGGCAGGTTATCAAGATTTCAGTGAGTTTGAACGTGGTGTTATAGTCTGTGCACGAGAGATGGGACATAGCATCTCAGAGGTAGTGATAAAATTTGGATTTTTGCATACAACCATTTCACTAGTGTACCGTGAATATCGGTAATCCGGTAAAACATCAAATCTTCGACATAGCTGTGGCCGGAAAAAGATTGTGAACGAACGGGACAAACGACAACTGATGAGAATCATTAAACGTGACAGACGTGCAACCCTTTCTCAAATTGGCGCCGATTTCAATACTGAGGCATCAACAATTGACAGCGTGCAAACTATTCTACGGACCATCATTGATATGGGCTTTCGGAGCCGAAGGCCCACTCGTGTACCGTTGTTGTCTGCACGACACAAAGCTTTGCGCCTTGCCTGGGTCCGCCAATACCGCCATTGGACTGGTGATGACTGGAAACACGTTGCCTGGTCTGATGAGTCTCGTTTCCAATTGTATCTGGCGGATGGACATGTATGGGTATGGAGACATCCTCATGAATCCATGGACCCTACATGTCAACAGGGGACTGTTCAAGCTGGAGGAAACTCTGTCATGGTATGGGGCGTGTACAGTTGGTGTGAAATGGGACCCCTGATACGTATAGATACGACTCTGATAGGTGACAGATACGTAAGCATCCTGTCCGATCACCTGCACCCATTCATGTTCATTGTGCATTCCGACGGACGTGGACAATTCCAGCAGGACAATGCAACACCCCACACGCATTGTAGGCCTTATGACCTGCTCAGCATTAGGCTCAGTTACAATAGCACACTGCCCTGGGTATTTACCAAAACCTGTAAACACATCCTCACTAGTTGCTACAAACTCATCTTTGGAAGGAAAACAGTGTGGCGTGAGTTCTGATCATTTTCAGTTCCAATACATCTTCAATGTTATAAACAAGTTTCAAATTTGGTGGCAGAGTAAGAAAATTGGTCTTATCAGTGCTGACATATATACATACTGTTCCAAATACCTTTTTCTCAGAAAGGTCTACAGAAAAGTCCATGATAGCATATGTTTATCTTTTAAGGATGACCCACAGTAACCATTTTTGTCTTTCAAAGTATCGCTGTAAAAACTAAATTGTTACCGGGTGAAGCCGGGCCAGTTCACTAGTAATGCATAATCTGCATGAATTAAAAATGAGAACTGTGCTGTGTTGGCAACGGCTAGTAAGAAATAGGTTACATGTAAACTGTAATAAAATTAAATTGTGGTACGGTACACTATTTGTACAGTAAATATTTATTTTATATATATATATAAATTTTTATGTTGCACTGTTGCAAATGTATCTCATTGTTAATGATTACATTTTTAATTATTCATTGAGTACTGCTGCTTGGTGTCTTGAGAAAAGGCCAAAGAGTATTGTCAAGGTTACAAAAAAAACATATTTTTCTATAGCTCTTAGTAATGTTCTTAATTAAAAATAATGCTCAAATTCTTGTTTGCATTTAAAATTCTCTTATTTCTATTGCATATCAATTAATGTACTTCTATTATTCTGCATACTGTCTGTTTTGGATTCTGATGTTCATGACCTCTCTCCACAGTTTTGCATTTTTATCTTCTAGAGAGTTTTCAGAGTTTGTTTTTCTTTTAATTTCCTCCTCCAGAAATGAAACTCACATTCTGTACAGTTCCTGTTCTTTTCCAGATATTTCATTTTTTTCATATTTAGTCTTGACTGTTTAAACAAAAGTAATTTCATTTGCATTATTCTCAGAAGCAAGAAATGCTTTGTTTTCCTCCTTTTCAGTGCAACTGTAATGTTTATAACTGATTTTGATTTTATGTCCTGTGTTCCAGTCATTCACCTCTTTCAGGATACTTTTCTGCTCATGTTTGGCAGCAACAAATAAAGACAGTAATTTTTTTTTATTATTATTAATTTTTGTATCATGTAATGCAATTTGGAGATTTGTTACACTAATAATTTTCTTTTTATTATCATCAGAGGCATGAGAAATGGGAAGTAATTTAGTTATTGACTTCTGTATTGGCAAGATGCTAGACATTTGTTTACAATCCTATTACATAATTATTTTGGTTTCAGAAGGAAAAAACTTATAATGAAATTAATTTTGATTTTGACGTTAATGAACTTTACTGTGTTTTAGTATTTTTAAATTGTTTGCTTTACTCATTTTCACAAACTGATGTTTGAAGGTAATTTTATTATTAAACTAATATCATAGGGTAAATTTTGTTTGTTTTAGAAGAATTCGCAGCACCTATGAAATTTTTAATCATTATAATTTTAAATAGCATGCAATTGCAAACTTGGCTCATAATACACCATTTTTTAATCTACATTGTTTGAAAAATTTGCAATTTGAGAACATTTGCATATAAAAGGGAAGCTATATTCATTTTTCTGGCCTTAGGATCAGCGGGACAGCGTTGCCCTGACCAACAGGGATATTATTTTTAATTAATTGGTTTTGAGGACCGGGATAGGTTATTTCTGAAGTTTTGGCATAATTGTTGGTAGTGTCATCCACAAGTGTAAGTTAAGTGCCAGGACTCTTATCAGACATGAATAGCCTTATGATGCCAACTTTTAAGGAAGACAAGCTGACACATGATATTTTGAAATTTTTGCTACTGAAGATGTCCCCAGAAGAAGATATGACAATATGAGTTTCACTAATAATATTGACAGATAAGTTCTATGTTTAATCCTACAGCGAGCAGAGAGGCATAATAATTATGGATTGCTTATAACTTCTGATTTTTTTAAGTCCCCAAGTCAACCCAATTCGTCCACAGTAAACCTGAAGGATAGCATTCTATTGCCCTGCCGAGATATGAGTGTAATTACATTGAAAGGTTTCATAAGATTCACTTAATTTACTCTTAAGAGATTACATTTGTGTTTTTAATTGGAGCAGAACAAGTGTTGCCAGTTCTGTAAATTGAATAATTCATGCCAATTTTGTTGCTGAAAGTACCTCTTTTACCGTTAGTACATTTTTAGCCCACTTTCCAAAGGAAATAAAGGCTTGTGAGATCACTTTCCTGTCTCCGTGTACGTATTTGTTCCCCCAAACCCCCTAAAAAATTTTGAATGCAGGAACTGAATTTCACCAAACTCAGTACACATATTATGCTTAGTAACAACTTTTAACTTTTATAGTTTTAAATCATATCAGATACTTACTTTCAAAATGGCTGCCATTAAAAAATTTAGGGTGATATGTCAGCTCGGGAAACATCAACTGATTTAAACCAAATTTTGTATGTTAACATTGCATCAAGTAAACATCAAATTTAGATATGAATATAGTTTGGTCCATCATTTTGGAAGATAGCATTACATGAAAAAAGAAAGCCTTTATGTTATATCTCGAAAACCACTCAATCAAGTCTCACTAATTTCGGAAGTAAGTCATACTGTGGTAGGTCATGTAAACGTATGTGATTTAAATTTATTAGGCACTTATTTTCAAAATAGTGGGCATATAAATATTTTAGGTTTGTTTGTTACATCTACCATACCGTTCAACCAATTTCAATCAAATTGTGTGTGTTGAAAGTATGTATTACAAGCATTATGTATGCCAACATATAGCCACTTTTGTTTGGCTTTTATAAGATAGCATTACATGAATAGATTAAGTTTTTATATCATATCTCGGGAAACAATTGACAGATTCCTACCAAATATAACAAACAAGCAGTAGGCCTACTGTGGCAGGTAACGTAAACTGGTATGTTTTAAGTAGGTCAGACACTTATTTTCAAAATTGCTGCATATAGTTATTTTAGTTTAGTATGCTGTATCATCAAAGCCATGCAATCAATTCCAACATAACTCTTTATGCTGGCAGTATATATTAACACTATCAAATGTGTTTACACTGAGCTTCTTTTGTCTGCCATTTTGTAAGACTAATTTAATTTTTATATTATATATTTGAAGAAAAAACATTCCCACCAAACTTGCCAAACATGTAGCACTATGGCACACCATAGAAACTGATATCTTGAGTGGGTCAGACACTTATTTTCAAATGACAGACATATACACATTTAACCTAAATATGTTATATTTACTTAACTACACAACAAATTTTAGCTTAACTTTGCAAGCTGGCAATGCCAATTATAACCATTAAATTTGTCTATACAGAGCCTCATTTCTCCACCATTTTGAAAGGTAGCCTCAGTTAAAAAGTTAATTTTTATTTTACATCTTGGGGAAACAATAAACTGATTCCCTTAAAATTTGGCAAAGAAGTTGTACTGTGGTAGGCCATATTAATTGCTATGTCTTAAGTTTGTCAGATTCTTATTTTCAGAATGGCTGCCATAATATGTTATTGGCATTATTGGTAAAGCAGTAGATGGAAGTAGAGATGCAGATGCAGTCCCAGGGCGCCAGGCCATGATTTCATGGACATCCACATAGTGAGCAGAGACTCTTACCAGGACCATTACGTCGCCATGTGGCAAGTCAATTGATGCCAGTACACTATTTTCTGCACCGTTGTAGGCGATGGAGAATGCCAAATGCAAGTACAGAGATGCTGGGTCACTTAAGCATAGGAATTAAGGGGGACCACGTGCATGTTATATCCAGAGCCATCTGGCATTTTATACACATTTAAATCACAAGATGTGTAGGGTGCTACATGAACACAAAAGTAATTAAGAAAACAATACAAAAGGTGCTGCGATGCAAAAAGAGTTACAGGAGTCCTCGCCTGAACCAGCCTGAGGTAGATACACTGCGTTACGTATAAGAACAAATGCTTAAAGATGTCTTTGAATCACTGGAAGGGTCAGGCCGGCTGCGGGGCTAAAATAAAAAGGTTTTCTGAATGTTTAAAAGACTGAATTAATGAATCAGTGAACACAATGTTGAGACCCCTGCAGACCACTTGGCATGCATCTGTCTGGCTTGAGCTCCAAAGAGAGACTGCTCAATGGCTGTCAGAAACGGTGACACAAGCCCGCGCTGGAAGTGGTGGCCCCGTGCAGACCACATGCATGGAGAATGAACCATGATCAAAATGGAAGGGAAACATATTACAGTAATTTACAAAAATATGCACAGGAAGTGCACTGCAAAATAAATACATTAAAACCTTACTTGCTAACAAAACCCAAGTTTCCACTGTTGTCTTTGTCCATTGGCCAATCTTCAGTGCACTTTACACACATGTCAATTCACCGAACACACGCATCACACTACCCTGTGCTTCGTGCATGCAGGGCTCATGATGGGCTAATGTCAGCCGAGGAACGAGGTCAGATGACAAACGCTCCCTCACTGCTAGGGCATCATGGGTGTGAGCACGAGACCAGAATATATGCATCGTAATTTATAGGGCCGGTGTGGCGGTAGGCG
>NQII01002023.1:633234-649334 GCA_002778355.1 Clitarchus hookeri | reverse complement strand
CCCTAACATCATAGGTTAGTGTAAAACCCAACAATCCTAGGTTAGTTTAAAAATGTAAAATAGTGATTCGCCCATGTGGGGTTAGGTTTTGTTAGGTTAGGTGGGCACATATTACGAAATTAGTCGGACGTTAATGCCCCTAGTATATTCGTGTTCTGCATCATTAGTAGAGTAGAAATATATCATAATTTTAAATTTTTATTGTGTTTTTCAGAAAAGCCCCTAAACTAGATAATTACCAATTTATGAATTGGCAAAGAAATTTGAACTACCGAAATCAACAGCCCGAACAATTATAAAAGGTAAAGCAAAAGTTGTGGAAGCTGTGAAAGATTCTCAATCTTTGAATTCAAGCATCATTCGTAAACGTCATAGTATCGCTCAGATGGAAAAATTGTCCTGTTGATCAAAACACGGTGTGCTCTCAAGCTAAGCAGATTTTTGAGAGACTAAGAGAAGAAGCTGGGGAGGCGGCCAAAGATGAAATGTTTAAAGCTAGTAACGGCTGGTTCTGCCGATTCAAAAGTCGTAATTGGTATAGCATGTAATGTTGCGGCTTAGTTACCTGGCCGATGTTTATTATATTACCGCCTCACCGTTGGGCGCCATATTGTAATGTTCCGTCTTATTTACTACCGTATTTATAATAATGCAGCCGCACAGTTGGGCGCCATCTTGTAACTTTGTGGAAGTATTAACCTGCCGAATGTTTACGTTGCCACGGCTTGCTCATAGGTAGAATACGAGACTCAGTACCAGGTGACGCCGATTAATTAAAAAGAAGAAGTTCCAGATTAGTTTGCTTTATACTTTATTTATCATTGAAGTTTCACAATGCACAGACGACTTTCCAGTTTGCAGAGTACGAACTTTCACAATCAGTTATACCAGTGCAGAAAACAGCGCCACAGTAGTTTACGGTTTATTAATGTCTCAAACTTACATTGCACGACTAAGTTACTGAGGCAGGAGGGATGTTCGTTCCCTCCTGGCACCCTAACGACCCACGCCCTTTCGGGCTGGTGCGTCTTCTCACGCCCGACGCGTCTTCTTCGACGGTTGGTNCTACGTTGTGTCCCGCGCTCACAACATGTTATTGTACCCGCAACGGCCGCATAACCAAAACAACAACTTTTGAAACTAGACGGTAACCGGACTGCTGTTACTACGTAAACAGCAGATGTCCATTCGATAACCTTCAATAGCACACGTCTGCTCGACAAACAAACACGGGAAATGAACCACCGCGGCCTTAACTTGAAACCTGACAAAATATTACAAAACTTTCCAAAGCTAAATACACACAAATGAATTTTACACCCGTGTCCCGAAAATTTAAGCATACTGCGTCATTACAAGCATCACAGAGAGTGGAGAGGCGGCTAGCGCTGATAAAGAAGCTGCATCTTTCTATCCAGAACAACTCAAGACAATCATAGAAGAAGGTGGCTACACTAGCCAAACCATATTCAACGTAGACGAAACCGGTCTTTTTTGGAAGAAAATGCCTAAATGAACTTTTGTCGTGCGTGAAGAGAAAACATTTCCAGGTTTTAAAGCCGCCAAAGATCGATTGACAGTGATGGTTGGTGCGAATGCAGCTGGTCTTTGTAAATTGAAACCACTCTTACTTAGTTTATCACTCAGAAAATCCAAGAGCCTTAAAAAATTAATCTAAAGCTCGTTTGCCCGTCATTTGGAAGTCTAATGCAAAAGCTTGGGTGACAGGTTCTCTTTTTGAAGACTGGTTTGGCCATCATTTTATTTCTGAAGTCTAACGTTATTGCCATTTAAAAGAAATCCCATTTAAATTGACAATGCACCAGGTCACCCTCCTGCTACTCTAATTAATTTCGACCCACGGGTGAAAGTTGTATTTTTGCCACCAAACACCACCAGCTTGCTTCAACCGATGGACCAGGGAGTCATTAAAACATTTAAAGCTTACTACACAAGACGATCGTTTGCGCATCTACATGAAGCTATGCGACAAGACAACGAGCTTTCTGTCAAAGACTTTTGGAAGCAATGCAATGTTTTAGATGCTGTTAGGATTGTTGGACAATCTTGGAATGAGATTTCACAAAAAACTGTGAATTATGTCTGGAAAAAACTGTGTCCATTCTTTTTCACCACCGAAACCAAAGGAGAATCAGCGCCAGATCTTGAACAAATCTATAGTGCAATTGAAGAAGGGGTCGATATTACCAAACAATTAAATTTAGAGGTGGATGGTGCTGACGTTCAAGAATTGCTGGATTCACACAATCAAGAGCTGACAATTGACGAGCTTATAGAAATGTGTGAGCATGAGCAAGACATTGAACAAACTGATTCGTTAGACCAAGTTGAATCGGAAAATCAAATGACGATTGCAAACTTAACAGAAGGCCTCAGTTCAATTGAAAAGGGGTTACAAATTTGAGAAAAAATAGGCTCCAACGAAGAGCGCATTTCTACTACAAAATGGGGAATAAAAAAGTTATTGGCGTGCTACAAGAAAATTTTGCGTGAAAAGAAGAAAAATTTAACTTGTCAGGCGACAATGTTAGAATATATGAAGCCTTCTACGTCAAAATAACTTCCGTTTACGTTTTTTATTCATAACAATGTAAATTGTTTTATTTTATTAAACATTTTTCTTCTAAATTATTTTTTTCTTTAGACTCTGGTCCCAATTAAACATAATTTATATGTATTTATATGCAAAATTGAACCCCGATTTACGCAAATTCGACTTGCACGGTTATCGCTCTGTCCCACCTATAGCGTAAGTCCAGGGTATTACTGTACTTTGTTAAAAAAAAATGTCATGTAAATATAACACAGATGGCATTGAATTGTTTTTCTTGAGTAAAAACTTTAATTGGTTGTGTTACCCAAATAGTTATTATTGTGTTTGCAGATGCATATTTTTTGGGGTAAGGGACAAGATTCGGATTTGAGGGGTGGATTCTAAGGACTATTTAGGATTTTTATTTGAGATTCAGAGTAGAGAAAAATGGGATTCGACCCATACCTAGTCAAAATATTAAGATACAGTAATATTTCACTAAAACATGTTATTTACATTTTAGAAACAATTGGACACAAACAGAATTTTTGAGTTTTTAGTGTAGGAAGTCAATCAAAATAAAGTCAAATTTGATCTTAAAAGCACGTAGATCTTACATTTCAATTCATGGAAACCATTGTGCCAATTTCATTTTTTGGGACACCTTGTTTGTTAATAATTATATTGTTTCCTTACCATTTGATAAGTTTTATTAATGTTATGTTCTAGGCAAAGTCTTTTGTTCCTGGTTCTCATTGCCATCTATTGTGTATGGTATGAAAACCATTTTAATCTACTTTATTTGTCACTCCAAATGGTTAATCACATTAAATATGGGACAGCAGTTGTCCCCTTCGAGTGAAAATGTGTGACATAAGGTTCTGTAACGTAATTTGTACAACATTGACCTTGATCAATTTTAATTGTGGGCACTTCTTTAGGCTATCTACAACCAAGGCTGCATTGTCTTAATTAATTGTAAGAATAGTTTCTAAAGTAGAGTTATTATAATACATGGACCATCTATGTTTTAAAATTAACAGAGAATTTTTTTTCATGTGAAACTGTGCTATGTTCTGCTTTCTGCTTGATCCACTGCACAATGATCGACCAATCGATAACTGTACAGTTCTAAATGGCAAGCACGTACAAGGTTTGTAATCCATGATGGTCTTGGAATTCACTAAGCAAATAGNACAGTCGATTCACGACTGGAAGAAACTTTTGAAAATCAACCTTTGAAAAAACACCCTAGCCGTTAGCGACATGCATATAACATTACAAACAGCGGCGAGCGCGGATACAGTTATGCCGTTAGGTAGCCAGCACAAAGAGAGGAAATAGTTCCAAAGTTTTAACGTAATTGTTAATTTATCGCTTACAAATGGGTGTCGAAAAGAATTGTATCTTATTATGCCAATTATTAATGACGTGATGCTAACGTATTTAGATTTCAACGTTTCTTGCATAGTCACATTATCACGCTCAAGGTGAAAGTAAAACGGCCATTTGTTTACTAACCTTCGTAGTACTTTTGTTGTTGACACACGTGCCAGAGATATTGGGCGATTATCTCGTTTAACCTATAATAATTCATTTACTGGCCTTGTTTGACTAATATCCGCTCTTTATTATTTGGTTTTTAATAACGTATGATTTTAATTTGTGCTAACTTTCAGTTCTAATTTCTTTAATTTTGTGTGTTTCGTGCACGTGTCTTTCCTTTGCCACTCTATTCTAACGTTGCAGTATTTGCACATAAGAATTGTTTTCACATTGTCGAATAGACGTAGAATCCTTCACTCGCAAACTCTGCCGTCCTGTCGAAAACCGTCACAACCATTTTTAAATAACGTTTTACAATTGCGCGAAACATCCGACTCAACCACCACGCCATTTTAACGTCTGTAGCAATTTCGATCAATACTGATGATCTTGCCTTAGATGTACGGGAAATTATCACTAACAATCGATTGTAAATAGATAACAACTATCGATTCATCAAAATACTCGCATTTTGGGTTTATAGAATGAAATGTTTTTCGCTGGCATCGCATATTCTTTTGTGTGAAATTCTCAAGATTAAAAACTTTACGCTTGTGGAATATCCATTAATAATATATATATATATGACTTTTATAATGGGTACGTGCATGTACGAACACATGTTCACACACAGTGGAATGTAAACATTGCCATGTGACTGCCACATGGCAGTCGCATGGCAATGTTTATTTACCTTTGGCAGAAGGATACAAAATGGGCTTGAAAGTAAATCTTTAGCAGGGCTTCAAGAAAGTCTCTTCCAGTCGTGAACCGACTATAGTTTTGGTCCCTTTTGGACATTTTCTCGGCAATGTAACCAGCCAAATTGATCTCTTATAGTTTTGGATTACTTTTAATACTCATGCTGTGATTTATCATAGATACAACCTTCGGTAAGCAAGCCGTCCTGCCAGGATGAGTCACGGCAGGTGTTGTGTACTTACAGCTGTGAGTAAAGGTCCACTGCCCCATGCTACCAGCCCACCTAACATATTTGCACATTATTTCTTGGCATTTCTGCGATACTTTTCATTGCAAATGCTATATCACTGAATTCCTCTTTGCACTGCTTTTAGATGCCGTTGAAATAAAAGTATGTTTCCAGTTAACAAATCATGTGGGGTTCAATTTCTCTGTCCATACAAGTGTTACGTATAGTCACTATGTGGCTAATTACTCGCCCTCATACGTATTATCATTTAGCGAAAACCGCATTTAATCTACAACCGTTGCTGAAATTTTGGGTGTGTCCACGTTAAGCGGACCATACTGTGTGTGTGCATATACACACACACACCTTTACATAGAACCCTTTTGGCAGCCATTTTTTTTTATAAATTTTACTGCTTGGTCATTTTTTTTACATATAGTGAGGAACTCGGAAATCTTATGGCTCAGACAATGTTCTTAAACTTGCTNGAAATCTTATGGCTCAGACAATGTTCTTAAACTTGCTTTTTCTCAAGCACATCTGGGTGACCATGGATGCATGTACAGGGCATCACCCTGCNAGACAATGTTCTTAAACTTGCTTTTTCTCAAGCACATCTGGGTGACCATGGATGCATGTACAGGGCATCACCCTGCCGTGGCAGTTGAGCTGTGAGTGGGCAGTCCAGAGTAATTTTTTTTTGCTTTGGGATACTCTGCACCCCAGTTGCTGGAGTAGAGTGGTACACCACTTGCTGCACTTAACTAATATAATTTTAACTTTGCCGCTAAAGCTGTGCAAAAATGGCCCACGGAAAACATTTCAATGCAATTTTTGCGTATAGGGGTTGGGGTGGGTTAGAATCAATCCCAATTTAAACAATGGTCGCTTCAAAGTACATACTAACATTCTTGGGAACCATGAAAGGTCATAATTTTAATATTTGGCAGTATGTTTATTCATGTTCCTGCTTTCTTTGCTAATACCAAAATATGACACAGTTTTCACTTTTTTTGTTCNTTGGCAGTATGTTTATTCATGTTCCTGCTTTCTTTGCTAATACCAAAATATGACACAGTTTTCACTTTTTTTGTTCACAACCAAAAATTAATTTTATTTACCATTTTTTGGGGTTCCTAAGTGTACATCGGTTCAAACCAGAACATTCACCACTGGTGCACCCATTTGCAAATTTCTGAAAATGTGGCTTCATTGGGGGTGGAGGAAAGAAGGAGCAAGGAAGAAGTAAATTGCAGGACACAAAAAATATGCAGTGATGCATAGTGTATTGTGTTGCTGTATTACATACAGAGACATGGGACACACAGCTAATAGTTTACAGTTTATATAATTTTGTGTTATTCTATCAACCCTTATATGAAGGCAATCATTTTAGGTATATATACTGTATGCAATAAATTTTTAATACACTGTAACATTTCAGTTGAAATATACATGCAGTTGTAACAATTCAGTGAAATCAGACAGTCGTAATTCTGTTCTTAACTTTTTAATGTCTCGTTCATCTTCTCAAACAAATAACATTTTTATCTTCTCAAAACAAAATAACTTTTACTCATTTCCATTTTTGATAAGGTCAATTCAAAACTTGTTGCAGCAATTAAATCCCTTTTTCTTAATTTTATCATTTTTCGTTTAACTTTTTACTGGCTATTAATTATACTCACACATTGACGGTAATGTTATAATTTCTGTTAAAGAAAATGTTTGGCTTAACTTCAGTATCACCTCTTTTGTAATATGCTCCCTGATTGGCTGTCGTTTGACCACGCCACATTTATCCTCCAATCTGCAATGGCGAGACGAGAGCCAACCTGGATATTTTTCTTTAACCTCACGTGATTTATAACATGCAATGCTTACTATCCTCTANGGCGAGACGAGAGCCAACCTGGATATTTTTCTTTAACCTCACGTGATTTATAACATGCAATGCTTACTATCCTCTACGAAATAAATGAACAATACATGATACCCTTTAAAAACAAATGAAATATATCTCCAGTCAACAAACTAGTAAGATAACCAAAAATTGCACTGCACTTTNGGCGAGACGAGAGCCAACCAGGATATTTTTCTTTAACCTCACGTGATTTATAACATGCAATGCTTACTATCCTCTAAGAAATAAATGAACAATACATCATACCCTTTAAAAACAAATGAAATATATCTCCAGTCAACAAACTAGTAAGATAACCAAAAATTGCACTGCACTTTGNATACCCTTTAAAAACAAATGAAATATATCTCCAGTCAACAAACTAGTAAGATAACCAAAAATTGCACTGCACTTTGTTTAAATCAGATAATGAAGCCTAATTTGGAAATTATATTAAATAATTTGTCAACATAACCAAACAATCTGTAACCATAGATAAATATAATACGTGGAAAACCGTAATGGTACATAACGTCCTCCTCTTGATTTGGAACAAATTTTATGAATTTGGTACAAACAGAAACCAACTGAAGCATTAATTCACTAAAATTGCTGCACATGTTTTTTTACATTTAAATTCAAAAAAATTCACAATCATTATATATACATTACAATATTACAACAGCACATTAACATTACAATATTGGCTTACAATTATTTTCATACGATTTATTAAGTTACTTTCTTTTTAGAAATTCTTTTTTCTCAGCACTTCACAGTATTCTGTATTTTACAACAATAAAACAGCCCGTTACAATTAAAACAAAACATTGTCTTACCATACTTTCCATCTGACTTATAAAGTTATTTATTTTCTTTGTCTCCTTTATAATAATCCTTAAAAGTTTTTTTTTACTAACTCAAATATTTTTGTTTTCACACCATAAAACACTTGATCCATTCTTAACAAGTTTTTATATATATATATATATATATATATATANTATATATATAATTAGCTATTAAAAATTAATGATTATATATATATAATCATTAATTTTTAATAGCTGTCTGTAAATAATTATTTTTCTTACTATGTTACTTAATTTCTTGGTGCTTATCCCAACTTCTTTAAATTTCATTTTTTTAAATATTATCTTTGATATTAAAATAATAATTTTTCTTGTAGTATGAAAATTACGTATGTATATATCCTTTGATACATTAATACAATTTTACCCTATTTGTAACTTCATATACAGTGAAACCACGTTATAACGATAGTCAATAATAGCAAAATAAATTATCGCTATAGCGAGTTATCGTTATAANTATACAGTGAAACCACGTTATAACGATAGTCAATAATAGCAAAATAAATTATCGCTATAGCGAGTTATCGTTATAACAAAATTTACCATGCCCCATAATTTTTTTTAATTGTATTTGCCCTTGTAGATCCTGTGTTTGAACCATCAGACGCAACATTGCTTTCTCCTCCATTCTTCTTCCCCTCCCCAAAATTTTCCAGCTGCTGGAGGAAGTTTGTTGCCTACCAATCAGGCATGCTACTTCACTCCTTGTCTCTCTCTTTCACCTACCTCTTCTTCTCCTGTCCCCCCCCCTCCCCCAAGATTCCTCCAAACCTTCTTTGTTTCCCTGTAAGGCAGAGGATAGCCAACCTTTCAGGATGAGAAGGGAAGAGGCGACATAGCGTTTTTTTGAGGGGTGACATTCCAGCACGGCATTAAAAAAAAAAACCAGCACGTCACTGAAAGTGACACTATAAGCAGGAAAACACTATGAGGGAAACACAAAAATTCAAGAATCTGGAAACCAAAAGATATGAAATTATGCACCATAATAAACACACAAATTTATAAAATAAACAAAACAAATATTTTTTTAAAATACTAAAATTTTTATGAAATTTGATCTCCTGGTTGCACATGTCAAAATTAGAAAGACAGAAAATCCATACTGTATTTGTGTTGTGGTCGGTCACCCTCCTATTAAACAGCCTTCTACTGGTGTGTCAGGCATGACGTCTTGTTCGCATAACAAAAGAGAGAGGGAGAAAGAGAAAGAAAGAGAGTAAGGAAAGCGCGGGTGTAAAAACATTCACTCCCTCCCCTTGCTTCACAACTGAGCCTCGTCAAGCTGGTAAATTATCTCAGCGGGGTGGAGCTTGGGATAAAAACTACAAACTTTGTTTGAAATACAGTGTAAGTTGAGCATCTTTTCTATTATTGTTTTCCTTTCCCAGCGTGCTTCCTTCTACTGGAAAAATTTCAAAAGACCGGCTCAACATGTGAATATGTAATTAAATACTTTCAGTTAAGAATTCAAGTTATGTGAAATGGCTCGGAGACAAGAAATAAATTACTGAATCAGAAACAGTTTGCATTATTCGCGGGAAAATAAAAACATTTTCGGGAATGTTTGTTATTGTTCTTATGGAGAAACATTCATGCATTTTAGACGGGTAAAACCTATAAACGGGAAACTTATAAGCGGGTTCTACTGTATCATAAACAACGTAGCATTGTCTAGCAACTGTTAAGACGTAATCATGCTTTTCTCCTTATACACCNATGTCGCTAACGGCTAGGGTGTTTTTTCAAAGGTTGATTTTCAAAAGTTTCTTCCAGTCGTGAATCGACTATAGCATATCGCCACCATCATTCCCCTCCCCATCACCTACACTTTTTACAGCTTACCCCTATTTTCTTGGCCAAGACTAGCTATACTCCCATTCGTACCTCTCCCCCATATCCCTCACAACACCANTCTTCCAGTCGTGAATCGACTATAGCATATCGCCACCATCATTCCCCTCCCCATCACCTACACTTTTTACAGCTTACCCCTATTTTCTTGGCCAAGACTAGCTATACTCCCATTCGTACCTCTCCCCCATATCCCTCACAACACCAACCCGTTCCTCTTCTCTAGCTCTGGCCGACGCGAGTGTCGCCATGCGACACAGACTAACAAAGGCTGGCTCGCGCGTGGCAAGTGGGTAAATGTCACTTGCGATAAGATGTGTTTAAACATTTAAAAAATATGAGTTTACAAATGTTCATATCGCTATAGCAAAAGGTTTTATTAACAAATTTGCGTTATAAACTAAATAATTACCTTTGAAATTATAGGGAAAATGACGGTGCATTTAAAAACTATCGCAATAGCAGATGTGACGCTATAGGCCATACTCATTATAACGCGGTTCCACTGTACATAACACCTCAATTTTCCTCAGTTTCACTTACATTCTGAAACAAATATTAGCATTTTTCTGCAACCTTTTCTTTAATAAATTTCTCTCCATTTCTTTGACCTTAATTACTGTATTACCTTTTGCAATTTTTAAGTATTCATCTTTTATTTAAAAATTTTCTGCACCTTCTTTTAAGCTATTGTCTTCAGAGTATGTATAATACAATTTTTCCTTAAATAAAAATTACCTCTCTGACATTATAATTTTATAACTTCCTTAAAATAAAATTATTATTTATATTACATTAGTATTTTATACAAAAAAAATGTAAACAAAATTATAATTAATTTTTTATCCCAATTTGTTTACTGTTTGTATCTATTCCTTATTATTTTTTTCTTTTTACTTTCTACCCTTCTTACTTTGTTCCTTTTTTTTCTTTTCTTTTTCCTTGCTATTTTTTTCATATTGTATTTCAAATTTTTTCTTTTCTCTGCATTAAAATAGCTTTAACCGTTTTTTTCTGTTCCTTTGCCTTAATTTTTTTCTGTGTTTATTTGTTTCAACAAAATTTGCATATATCGTTTTTTTTCAATCTTATCTTAGTTTTGCTCTGTTTTTGTGTTTCNTTTTATTTATATTTTTTTTTTTTTTTTTTTTCCTTTTCTTTTTTCTGGCTACCTTTCTCCCTTATGTATACATTCCAAGTTTACCCAACCCACTGTCATACATTTTACTTTAATTTTGAATGTTTGTCCCTGTTGTTTATCTGGAAACCCCCCCCCATGAGTTCTGAATGCACTGTATTGGTCCCCTATTCTTTAAAAAAAAATTTGCATTGCACGTTCAAAATCAAGATTTTCATTTGCATACAAAATACCCTGATACTTTCGTGCTACATAACCCTGTTTATACATTACATCTTCCTGTTGTTTATGCTTTCCCTCTCTCTCTAGATTATTTATTTCAATACCATTATGTTTTTCAACTATTACTTCCTTTAACTTTTGTTGCCATTCCCTATAATTTTGTTCACAAATTTCAAATTTTTTTTTTCTAAATTATTAAAACCAGTTTTCAGTTCCTTTTGTATGCGTTCGTTAACCTTCTGTATTGCCTCAATTTTTGCTAATAATACACCTAATGGTTTCTCCATACTAGGTGTTTGACTCTCTACTGTTGTCTCAGTAATTACAGTACAGCAACCCTTCAAAATTTGTTTTTTCCTTGTTATNTAGGTGTTTGACTCTCTACTGTTGTCTCAGTAATTACAGTACAGCAACCCTTCAAAATTTGTTTTTTCCTTGTTATTATCACTCATCTTTAAGAAAAATTTTTTTTCCTCAAATAGGTATTTAAAAAATTTTGTCTTCTAACCTGCAAACTAAACAAAAAATTAAATTTTTTCTTGCTCCAGCACTTGCATTTCATGGAAAACTACTCCCATGATGTCCCTCGGTGTGGTAAAATACATACAACTTCTGTCAATGTATTTCCTATGTGATGTCGATTGGGGCTCCGTATTCCTCTGGATATCGCATCTCAGTTCTCCCGTAGTCCAGATGTGTAGCAAAATCTCTTTCCAGGGTGTTGTTCTTCCCTTTGCCCAAGTCCGCAACTTTAGACGATCGTATTTCTATAAATTCTTTCTTCAGCCATACGTATGGATCGTCAGTTGTAACATTTCAGTTGAAATACACATGCAGTTATAACAATTCAGTGAAATCAGACAGTCGTAATTCTGTTCTTAATTTTGTACTGATGCGTTCATCTTCTCAAACAAATAACATGTTTATCTTCTCAAAACAAAAAAACAAAATAACTTTTACTTGTTTCCATTTTTGATAAGGTCAATTCAAAACTTGTTGCGGCAATTAAATCCCTTTTTCCTTCATTTTATCATTTTTCGTTAAACTTTTTAATATATATTATACTCACAGGTCCATCATTGATGGTAATGGTATTATTTCTGCTAAAGAAAAACGTTTGAATTAACTTCAGTATCACCGCTTTTGTAACATGCTCCCCGATTGGCTGTCGTCTGACCACGCCACATTTCTCCTCCAACCAGCAATGGCGAGACGAGAGCAAAAAAGGATATTTTTCTTTAACCTCACGTGATTTATAACATGCAATGCTTACTATCCTCTACGGAATAAATAAACAATACGTGATACCCTTTAAAAAACAAATGAAATATAGCCTACAAATTATCTCTAGGTCAACAAACTAGTAAAATAACCAAAAATTACACTGCACTTCATTTAAAACAGATAATGAAACTTAATTTGGAAAT
This sequence comes from Clitarchus hookeri, assembly GCA_002778355.1. Lineage (NCBI taxonomy): Eukaryota > Metazoa > Arthropoda > Insecta > Phasmatodea > Phasmatidae > Clitarchus > Clitarchus hookeri. The sequence goes on along the minus strand of NQII01002023.1, from coordinate 636,885 downwards.
TACATTAAATTAATTGTCAAAATAATCAAATAATCTGTAACTATTGATAAATATAACACCTGGAAAACCTTAATGTTAAAACACAGTGGCACATAATTTGTATGAATACCATGTTTGNTATTGATAAATATAACACCTGGAAAACCTTAATGTTAAAACACAGTGGCACATAATTTGTATGAATACCATGTTTGCATGGTGTAATACTTAAAATGCTATGTGATTTTTTAAGTACAGTACTATGTTTCATTAAAACTGCTTATTTTTACAGAGAATTTTTCTGAGGTACTCAATTGCATGCTATATTAGGTCTTTGGGCAGTGCTGTGGTCCAATTTTTGTAAATTTTGACGCACTCAGTGGCTGTTACGCACAACTGGGTATCATTTTGCTCAGTATTTGTCTTCCTATTTAGAAAAATTTATATTTCATCAATAAACTGCTAATTTTTTTCATAAGAGATGGGCGAACATGACTTAGTGTACATTATCTAAACAATAATCACGAGTTTACTGTACTGTGATATATTTAATGAACTCACCCATTGCCATAATGGACTCATCTAATGATGTAACTTTTGTTGCACCAGAATTCTTCTCTGCATGCAAGGTCCTCGTGCGGTGGCCTGGGACTTCGACATCGTAGCTTACTTCTGCACACAATAAAACTCTTTAAGGTAACTGCACACAAGAATACATTACATACTTACAGATTAACACAAATCAACTACCACTAACAGCAGTTCACACAAACTTCAAGCCTCTATGTACTGGTAGATAAAGGTGTACTGAAAAATTCTACAAAAAGTCACACATAAATGTCACATGCATTTATGTAAGCTTCATCACTTTATTTTGAAATTTTTATAAGATGCAAGTTAAACCCCGACAGTACCTAGGTTCAAACAGAGATTGTTATAAGAATTACTTGTCAATGCCCCATGTCACACATTGCGGCTGATCACGAGTTATTTTGAGGTAATGGCATTCACGAGAACACACGTGTTTCGACAGTCACCCATGCATTGCATCATCAGCCTGAGTTCCACATGATATCACGGTGTGTAGGCAGAATGTGCTACATCACAAGGTCACGAAGTCTCAGATGATCCTACCCCTCACACCTGAACCAGATGCGAGATAATATACCGTATATACTTGTGTACCATCTGCACATTTTTTCTCGGAAACAAATTTTAAAAGTAGGGGTGAGGGCGATACATGAATTAAGGTTTCATAGAGAAATACACAAATGAAAATAGTTTGGTTCGTCTGACATAAATTGCTTTTCTCTCTCCCACCTATAAGTGTATGGTTACAACAGGGATGGTGTCCAGCACCTCGTGATGTTTACTGAAACAAAGCACATATTTGCTATGGGAGATGGGATGGGAGTGTGGCTTTCAGGGTCGGCAACCCCACGGGGTCAGCCCAGTGGGGGATTAGTCTACATTTAGAGGTTCTGTTAAAGTTGATCCTGTTTTCGATAAGCTGGCACTGATGTGCCATGAGATAAGTGGCCTTTAGTGTTTAAATATCTTGTCTGCCTGTGTTACACTCAGACTGTACTTGATGAATGAAACCAGCTTATCTTATCAGTTGCCCAGCTGGCAAAAAAGGGGACTGGGAGTCAAAAAGGCCTAAATCAAAACTATAACACCCATCCTATTCAGAAAATGCCAGTTTTTTTTCTTTCAAAAATTGCAAAAATTGAGGGCATATACCTCATGCTTATTTAGTTTTGTAACATACACTCATGGTCATATGTACATACATTGTAGCCAGGTAATAAACACTACAATTTATTGCTATTAGGCAAACAGTGAGACATTTTAATTTACACTTATCCATCAAACTGAAAACGCATATCAACATATAAGAGAAACTACTGCTGTGAAAAAGCTAAATAAATATATTCCCTCAACATGTGTATTTGAAGCTGGACAAAAGTGATTATATAGCAACAACACAAAAAAAGAAACATCACACATGTCATCAATTAATAATTGGTATGCAGCCCTCTGCTGTGGATGACCGTCCTCAGTTTCTTCGACATTAAATGCACAAGAATCTTGGTGGTTTCAGCTGTCATATTCCGCCTTTCCTGCAGGAGTATCTCTTTCAGTCTGTTCTTGCTGGTTATTTCATGTTTTCGTACCCTGGTTTCCAGCTCACTCCAAAGGTGCTCTATTGGATTAAGGTCCGGTGACTGGGGTGGGATTTGAAGTGTATGTGGGGCGTGATAAAATAACTAAAGATGGACAACCTCTGCTGTGTGTTTTGGGTCGTCGTCCTGCTTGAAGTAATACCCATTTCCAAGACCCAACATATCAACACTTCTGCAAATTTCTTTTCAGTATGTCCAAATATACACATCTGTATATGGTTCCCTCAATAAATACTAGCACCTCCAGACCACAACTCCACTATCACCATGTGTCAGTAAATAGTACCGTCTCCCAGAAGTCCGTGTCTTTGTGTACGTTGTCCTGAGTACAGACCGATCTCTTCTTTCAGTTCTGTTTACTGATGTAAGGCTTCTTTCTCTGTACCCTGCTTGGTCGAAAAGCCTCCAGATAGTTCTTGGCGAAACTTGTTTTCTGAAGAATGCGAGCACATGCAATACTACTTCAGAGGTTATTTTAGGTTGTGTCTTCATGAATCTAAGTAGTGACCCCATTTCTCTTGTACTTAGTTTCTGAGGACAACCAGGTCTTTCCTTGTGTCGCTTGACGATACTCTACACAATGGCCCGACTTCTTCCAATTATGTCTACGATTTGGGAATATAACTTCTTCTTGTGTAGAGATTGATAATATATGTATCACTTCTGCTGTTGAGGGTCCATGTGGTCTGTTTGCACTTCACAAACAACACACCCACTGCTCCGGCCACATCACTGTGCTCGTAGTAAACAACTGTTAGGCTGTACAGGGTTGTTTCCAGTCCTATTATGCACATTGGTTCATGCTGATGATCACTTTTGTCCAGCCACAGATACCCATGTTGAGGGTATATATTTTTTTTAGGTTTTTCACGGCAGTGTTTTTACTTATATGTTGATATGTATTTTCAGTTTGATGGATAAGTGTTCATCCATCTCAAATTCAAGTCTCATTGTTTGTCTAAAAGCAATACATTGTGGTGTTTACCACTCAGCTACAATGTATGTACATTTATGGCCATGACTGTATGTATAGCTTGTGCAACACAGCTGTGCTCTGAAACACAAGTTTTTAGAATTGAATGTGTAAAAATATCTTTTTTTCCTGGGAGAATATTGAAAATGTGTGGTGTGGGTCTTACATGGGGGCAAGTGGTTGAGTTGAGAGATTTGGACTGCTCTTAACGAGGTCTTACAAAACGATGTGAGGGTGAAATTTAGTGAAAATGGAGCGGCAGCAAAATGCAAAGGCAAGGGAAACGGGAGATCCCTGTGAAAATTAGCTGACCGGCAACATTATCCGGCACGATTCCCACTGGCGAAAAGGAGGAAAGTACAGTACAGGGAAATTTACATACTGTGACTTTTTACCTATATTCTGGGCTAGATGAGAGAGAGGGAGAGAGGGGGAGTGGAAGGGGGAGAGGAAGGGAGAGAAACTGTGGGGTATAGGGTAGAGGAGAGTGAGGGGGAGATGGAGAGAAGAGAG
>NQII01002023.1:603237-620809 GCA_002778355.1 Clitarchus hookeri | reverse complement strand
TTGTTACTTTCAACATCTGATTTGACGCCTAATATAAGAAAATTATTACAACAGAAGCAATGTCAGAAATCACATTAATTGTATTAACCTTAGTTTTTATTTAGTTCGATTTTGATTTAAGATACATAACATTAGAATGAAGAAGCAAAAGTGTATTGTTTTATTATTTTAATAAACAACAATTTCATTTCTTAATATTGGGTTTTTTCTTGCACAAGTCTTAAAAATAACTTAAATAACAACCGTCAGTGGCCCGCCAATTGTCTGAATCGTTCGTTTGGCCCGACTGTTAAAAAGGTTGAGCACCCTTGATTTGTGAGTACCTTCTTTTATTGCANTGTCTGAATCGTTCGTTTGGCCCGACTGTTAAAAAGGTTGAGCACCCTTGATTTGTGAGTACCTTCTTTTATTGCATCATAACCCTGGTAGCATATACCACCCAAAATCATTTTAAGCCTACTTTCCGAAGAAAAGAAAGACTTATGAAATCACTTTCCTGTCTGTGTGAGCATGTGTGGCCCAACCCCTTTCAATTTTTGAATGGTTGCACTGAATTTTCACCAAACTTGGTACACATATAATACTTAGTAAGGACAACGGAATTATATAGTTATTTATCATGCCGGGCACTTACTTTCAAAATGGCGGATATTTTAACATTTGGGGTGATGTCATATCTGGGAAATCATTCAACGTATTTAAACCAAATTTCGTATGCTGGCAGAGCATCAAGTAAGCATTAAATTTTGAGATGGATGTTGTTGTTGGTTCACTATTATGAAAAAAATAACCTAATGAAGAAATAAAGATTTTACACAATATCTTGAAAACTATTACACTAATTATCACCCAATTTGGCAGGTAAGTAATATTATACCAAGTAAGTGTAAGTGATTGAATTTTACTAGGTACTTATTTCCAAAATGGCGGCCATACATTTTTTAGGATTATTTGGTATATCTGCCATACCATTTAAACAATTTCAACCAATTATTTTCAAAATGGCGGGCATTTGGTTATTTTAGCTATAGACGCTATATCGTTGAAACCATTTAACCATTTCCAACCTATCATTATATTATATGTTGGCAGTATACTTTACAACTATCAATTGTATCTACATGCATCATCGTTTGTCCGCCATTTTGCAAAATAGTGCCAGGCGAATAGTTTTTATGTCATATATCAGGAAACAACTGACAAATTCCAGTCAAACTTGGTAAACAAGTAGTACTGAGGTAGATGATGTTAAGTGGTATGTTTTAAGCATGTCAGGCATGTATTTTCAAAATGGTGCCTATATAAATATTTTAGCTCAGTATATTGTATTAACAAAACCAATTACAACTTAACTTTGTATGCTGGCAGTGCCTATTATAACCATCCAATATGTCAATGCACAGCCTCATTTCTCTGCCGTTTTTACCTCAGATCTCTGGAAACAATTAATCCACCTTACAAAATTTGGCAAAGATGTTGCACTGTCGTATGCCATATTAATAGATGTATTTCTTAAGTATGAGAGTCTTATTTTCAGAATGGCAGCTATAAATAATTTTAATTTTGTATGCCACATCTAAGAAACTATGTAATTTATTTTAACTTAACTCTGTATATTAGTAGTATACACTCATTGAATGTGCTACATTACTTTTTTGTCCTCCATTTATGAAGATTGCCATATGAAAATTATGGAGTTTTTATACCATATCTCATGGGTCAATCAATAGATTCCCACCAAGTGTTACACTGGAACATTTCAACTAATTTGTACCAAATTGTGCACACCATAAATGCTACAGAAGTCCATGTGAACTTTCATGATTTAAATGGGTCAAACAACAATGTTCAAAATGGTGGAATCATAAATAATTTTGGTAAGTTTGTCACATATATTAAACAATTTAACCAAATGCAACCAAATTATGTATGTAGACAGTAATATCCATTATAATCAGAGTATAAAAACCTTATTTTTGGCCATTTTATATGATAGCATCAAAAGAGAAAATACAATTTTTTATGCCATATCTCAGGGACCAAACAACCTATTGTCACCAAATTCTTCACACAAGTAGTATTATGGTAGGTTATGTAAACTTATATTTTTTAATAGGCTCAGTCACTTATTTTCAAAATGACGGCCCACTAAATATTTTAGGTTAGTAAACTCTATAATTCAAAACATTATACTGATTAAATCCGAAGTTGATTCTCCAAATCCGAACTCTATAATGCAGTGCATTGCACGCTAACGTATTTTACGAGGTTTTCTGGGTTGAAATTGTGGGTAAGGCACGTGTGTATTTGTTTGTCTCAGTACTGTTGCATACATTTCTCGTTTCGTTTCTAATGTTATTGCTTCCAAAGAGAAGTCAAGTACTACCTACATACTCGGCTTTTAAGAACATATTTAAAAATTAATTGCACCAATGTTGAGGAAAGTAGACTTATTAGTTATATAAGTAACTTCTTGTTTATAACTGCTATAACTATGTAAGTATATCAGCAAGCAACGAGTAACATACCCATCCGGGAAGATCTATCCACTTGAGTTACCCCACGACACAAGAATGCATTCATTCTTTTCAACACTTTCTTCTGGGATCTGGATAACTTCAGATCCACCACTGCACATCTGTGGAGTTAAGACAGTTTACATAGTAGTATATAAGTAGATAAATTGTAAATACAAAAATTACTTTATTAAAAAATATTAGTTTGTTTGACAGAGTTACATCACTGCTAGCTGACACACTCCATGCAAAACTGCAACTGCCGAGAATCGAACCCGGTTCGCCTAGGTGGGAGGCTAGCAGTCTGGATAGTACACCACCGCGGCCCCTCACAGTAACAGAATTTTACATCATAAATGCACTGCCACAAAAAAAATCAGAACACCCTTCAGGAGGTTTACAATTCCCTCAGCAACCGTACATATGGAGTACATGAAATGATTACATTTTCAGATCAATAGCATAACAAGTCCCGAGGTACCAGGGAAGGACCCAAACTAGAACACCCACACTAGTATGTGGTGTAGTCCACGGGTGGCAATGCAAGCACTAATCAAGAATAAATTGATTTTACAGGTCGCAAATACTGTCTTGGGATACTTTATTCCACGCCTGTTCGACCTGTTCACGCAACTCCGCAAAAGTTGTCAGTGAACGAGTCGCACTGGTCATTTGTCATCCCATCATGTCCCACATGTGATTGATTGCAGACGGTAATTTTTCGTCCCATCATGTCCCACACGTGCTGAATTGGCGACAAGTCCAGAGATCATGGCCAGCGAAGTTGCTGCACGTCTTGTAGAGCACGTTGCATTGCACAGACAGTGTGTGGGCAGGCATTATCCTTTTGAAACAGCACAGCACCTTCCTGTTGCAATAACGACAGAACGAGCCGAACAACATTCTGCGCGTACCACGAGGCGTGCAAGTCGATGTTGTGATGTGAATGGAAGATTGACACTACCTCACTACCAGTAACCGGTTTCCAACGGTTCGTGTTGACGATTCTTGGGCTACATTTGCTCTGATCTGTGCTGAGGTAGTTGTACGGTCTGCCACTGCTGCCCTTACAAAATAATGATCATGGTGGACATCTGTGCTGTGTGGATGTCCAGAACCTCATCTACGGGTGTGGGTGTGTTCATTTGTCCCCTGTTGCCAGCATCGCTGCACAACCGACTTGGCACATCCAACTTTTGTAGTGATTCTCCAAAAGGACCATCCTGCCACTCGAAAGGCGAAAATTTTGCCCCTCTCAAACTTGCTCAGTTGGATGTAGAAAGCAAGTGTGCGTATTCCGTCTGCTTGCTCTACACATCTGTGCCGCACTTAACTTTCTGGCAGCAGTGGGTATTCCCATTTTAGCGTCGACACAGATGGAGCTCCAGTCGCTATGCCACTACGCAACCTGCTGGCGGACGACGTTGAAACAGTTATCAGTACATCTACTACTGTCCCCCAGAGGGTATATGCTGGAATCCAATAAAAATTTCCATAGTCCTGCCATGTGTTCTGATTTTATTTTCTGGCAGTGTAATGAAATCATACATAGTCTGTTTAAATTGTTTGTGAGTTTTACAAATAAATGAAGAAATTAAAATTGAATACTAATAAGAGAATTTAAAAAAAAAAAATTTCAACTGTTAAGTGTATATTTTATAAACAGGCGAAAAACCGAAAATCAAATGCTATCAAAGGGAAGTAACAAAAATCACTAAGCTTACTGTAAGTTACAAAAGCACACAATTACAAAACTTAATTTCCTGTTATTTGCTGGAGCACAGAAGACTGGAAAGTTATGTTTTATGATGCCGCAACAGAAAAATCTTTCACAAACAATCCATTACACTTTTTAGCTTACTTTCCAATGGAAAGAAAGGCTTACAAGATCACTATCCTGTCTGTGTGCCCCCCTCCCCCCCTCTCACTCTTAACCTTTTTCAATTTTTGAACGTGTCAACTGAGTTTCACCAAACTCTGTACACAAATAGTATTTGGCAAGGATGCCTTACTTTTATAGTATTTGACCACACAGGGCACTTACATTCAACATGGTGGCCATTTTAATATTTTCGGTAATATATCTCGGGAACCATTCAACCTATTTAAACCAAATTTTGTATGCAGAGCATTGTGTAAGCATTAAATTTTGAGATGTATATTGTTGTTGGTAAGCTATTTTGCAAGACAACACTAAATGAAATAATTAAAATTTTACAACATATCTCAAAAACTATTAAACCAATTCTCACCAAATTTGGTAGGTAAAATAAGTGATTTAACTTGATTAGGTACTTATTTTAAAAATGGTGGTCATACAAATATTTTAGGTTTATTCGGCATATCTACCATACCATACAACCAATTTTGACAAAATTTTTAAGGTGAAAGTATTTATTACAAGCATAAAAAGGCCAACACATCATAGCCACTTTTGTAAGATAGCAGCAAACGAATAAATTAAGTTATGTCATATCTCTGGAAACAATTGACAAATTACTACCACATTTGGCAAACAAATAGCACTGCAGCATAATGTGTAAATTGATATATTTTAAAAAGATCATACATTACAGAATGGCAATCTGAAGGCAATTTTGGTTTACTACGCTTTATCATAGAATACATGTAATCAATTCCAACTTAATTTTGTATACTGGCAGTATAAATTACAACTATCAAATACATCTACACAAAGCATTTTGTACGCCATCTTGTAAAATACGTCAAATAAATAAAGTTTTTATGTAATATCTCGGGAGAAAAAATTACAAACAAATAATATTGCAGCAGATGGTGTAAACTGGTGTATTTTAAGTAAATCATGACTCTTATTTTCAAAATTGTGGCCATAAATATTTTAGCTCAGTATATTTTATTAAGGAAACAAATTCCAACTTAACTTTGTATGCTGGCAGTATCTATTACAACCATCAATTTGTCTATACAGAGCCTCATTTCTCTGCCATTTTTTTAAGGGAAACAATCAACCTATACTTACCAAATTTGGTGAAGAAGTTGTACTGGGGTAGACCATATTAATATGTCTTTTTTTTTAGTGTGGCAGACACTTATTTTCAGAATGGGGACTATAAAATCATTTTAGCTTAGTGTGCAATATCTACGAAACTATGTAATCAATCTTAACTGAACTTTGTATACTGGCAGCATACAATCATTGAATGTCCTAAATACATAACTTTATTGTCTTGAATTTATGAATATTGTCACATGAAAAATGTGGAGGTTTTATGACATATCTCGAGGACCAATCAACCAATTCCCACCAAATGTAACACACAGTAGTGCTAAATTATGGTATGTAAACAGATATAATTCACGTGCGGCAGTTCTTTTTTTAATGGCGATAATATAAATAATTTAATTAAGTATGTTTGTATTTTTGAAACAATTCAACCAAATTTTGTACACCAAGAGTATTAATTAGAAGCATCAATTATGCACACAGAGATCCACTTTCCTTATATATTTGCAAAATAATGCCAGTTAAAAAAAATTGATTTCTAAAACAGTTTAACTAATTTCCACCAAATTACACAACAAAAAATGCTTTGCTTCAGAAGGCCATGTAACATGAATAATGATTTAAGTATGTTAAAAATGAGGGATGTATTTAATGTTGTTTACTTCTGTGTATTCCTCAGTATAGCTAGCGCGCTCTATTAAAAACAGTTTTAACTACTAGGCCTCGCCTCATTTCAAGTAGTCCATTACAAAGTAAAAGAAGCACCTAAATTCCAAATACTGTGCCTCCCCTTGATGCCTGTTGAAAACAGGTACTTGGTTCCCAAATTTATTTTCAACAAGAAGTTACCCTGTTGTAAACTTTTCCANCCAAATTTATTTTCAACAAGAAGTTACCCTCTTAAATAAAGTAGAAACTTTTGGATTCTTTGAGAAACAACAGGGGCTTGCTGTACATTCAAACCAATTTCATATATAGCAAAGAAAAATGCCATTTAAAATTACAGTTTGCCCAAAAATCTTTATAAAAAAAGGAGCAGCACATTATTGTAAGCTGCACACTTGATGTTCCAATATATTCTGCAATGCACACCTAATTCAAGCAAATTTGGTACATACATTTTTTTTTTACACTAGATAAAAGCCAAAATTATAGCATTCCATTTAAATTAAATTTTTTTTATTGTTGTCATCCTTCCCCTAGTTTATTTGTGAAATACACTTTTGTGTACTTCTCTGGAGATAAATTCCTTTGCAGTAAGGAATTACATTCTCGGGAAGAGTGCAGCATGCTTATTTCAGTAGTAACATCTCCTGTGGGAAGTACACACCAGCATTAACTGCAGTTTGCTGGGCTAGTTACCTGATGGTGTACATAGGACAGCAGGTGCGGTCCATGGTCGGCTTGTAGCAGTACATGCCACTCCGCCGCCAGCCTCTGTCTATCAGGTCCTGGTAGTCCTGAACTGTCATGGTGTGGGCCCACATACCTGCCACAACACACCAGCCATTATACATCACTTCACTGCCACTGCACCAAGGAATAATAACAGTTTTCTACTTTTTCATTAGTTTTAATATTGATTTATATATATTAAAAGCTGACAACCGGTTTTCGAAAAAACATTTTTCCCCGCAGTTTTTCAGGTGGGCTGAATGGGACAGAAGATGCATAAGTTTTTCCTGTTTGCTCCAAATACTACAATTTTATACCTGTTTAAAACAAGAACTACCAAAAAATTGTTTTCCTACTGCGAGATTCGCAGCGCACTGCTCGAATCATGGACTTTTTATTTCGGTCACCACTCCATTTCATGATTCTTCATGTCAAAAGTGTTTATGTTTGTGCACTTGTAACTAAATTTTTCTGCTTCTACGTGTATGAAGACTGTTTTGGACTTGTTACTTGACATAGTTTCGATCCAGGGCACCAAGTCTTAGAGGGGGAGATTGCGAGGTTTGCGGCGCACTCCTTGAGTCATGGATTATTATTTTGGTCACAACTCCACTCGCATCTTCGTCACAGTTCCCCCACCCCTACTTCTCTATTTGCGCTTTGCCATTCCCCTCCCTCCGCACACGCCTAGTATGACAGTGTCGCCCCTACGACGAGGTTACTTAAGGCTGTGTGCTGCCTTCTCTGTCACTTCTTTTTTAGTGTTTACTTCTGGTCCAACTCATCTAGTTGGTCATCGTGGTAGTGGCAGAGACCCCTCAGCGCACTGCAGCAGGTTGATCATGGTTTTAGCATTTCCATTTTAGTTGTTTGCAGGTATTTTTAACATAATCTGTTGGGCTAGTTCATGTGTAGAATAGGGTAGCAACTGTGTGTCCGTAGCATTATAAATTCCTTTTCGGGCGCCCTGTCCAAATTACATTTTAATTTAACTTACTTTCCAGTTACAGTTGTGGTTCCCTAAGAATATTTTTATTTTATATTGTAATGTGTTTTAATATCTTTATTTGTTTACAGTGGTTAGCCCCAAGGCTGGAGTTGGTTTGTGTCTGCGCAACGGTTGAAGGGGACTGCACTCGCTTTCACACATGACAGATTGTTTGTTCAGGCTGCCGATGACTCACTTGCTCAGATTTTAATTAACTTGTAATTGCACATAAGATATTTCAATTATTTCATGAATTTTAATGTACTTTTAGATTGTGTTTGTGAAATTTGCTTGTGCACAGGTGGCTTTGAGCAGACTCCTTCCGAGTGCCCACTTATAGTACCTATGTTTTAATATCTTTTAGTGTGTATGTTTATAATGGTAAATTAACAGCGGCTATGGTAGGCTCCATCAGAGCGCCTGTTGATTCATGATCTAATGTTTTAATTCAATTTAATGTGTTTATTGGATATTTTGTTAATTGCTAGTCAAATTAAATTGCCATGCTCTCTTGAAATTTTTTAATTATAAAAATGTTTCAGATTATCAAAGTGCATTTTTGTATGTAAAATTTTGATAAGAAAATAAATTGTTCAAATTGTATTTTAAATAACTAGTGGTTCGCCACATTACAAAAAAATTATTTTCCTCAACTTTTTTTACATAAACTGCTGACAGGGAAAGCATGTGGCATCCAGTGCACAAAAGAGCCATTTATTGGAGTATCTTCGTAGCTTACTTTTTGGTACAAATTGAAGGAGCCCTATAAAAGAATGGAATATTTAATTTCATTCTGGGGTTATGATAGCTCAATATTACATGATGATAGCTTATATTGATTTTCAACCCTAGATAAAGCTCACTTCTTTTTCACTATATGAACCCTACAAGATAACACCAATGCAATGAAATAAATGTGAAACTTCTTCCTTTGTAACATAATGAAATTTGCCAATCAGGAATGACATAGTGGAGTGGTCAAAATAAGGAATGTTATATTGTCACAAGTAATGGCATACTCAAGCCGTCAACATCCTCCAAAACAGTGGTTCATTGTTGAATACTTCAGGACACAGCCAACCCTGGCGTAACATTAATATTAATTTGTATGAGAGAGGCAATGGATGCTGAGAAAAATGGTGCACTTTGCAGAGTGGTGAGGCAGTTACCAGCCGGTGGGGACTACTGTATTTCCTGGTCATAGGCGTGCCTACAAGGTGGACCCCGGCCCCCCTCCCTAATGTAGCAATTCAATATGGAAATTTATCAAATATGTCTGTTATCGTCCAAGTTTCACCGTCATAGACAAGTAAAATCTACCTTTGAACAAGTGTGCGCGAATTTTAGTCACAAAGCACAGGCCAAAGAAGTTAGTCCTTTTCTCTTCTGTCTTCACCCCTCCTGGATTGGGAGCCACCCACCCTAAAGTTACTGAACTTCTGTTCACGCCAATAGGGATGATGGAGACGTAGTTCGACTACGGCTCTCCAAGACAACACAGTCCGGTGCAGGATGACTGCAACTATGTCTTAAAGCAATGACTTTCCCATCATCTGCTGTTACGTCTTTATTATCAGTGGGACAAAACAGCCACACAATTTGTGTGTTGAACTTACTCTTTGTGTCGCTTCAGTGTGGACATTTTTTAGAAACAAAAAAAGACGAAATTCATACAAAAATATTTTATGCTATCCAAGATACTCTTAAGGTTCAAGACATTGACCAAGGGTTTGGCCAAGAAACAAATGTAATTGTCGCAGCAGCAGGAAATATGTTTACACTGGCTATAAAAAGAAATGAAAATTCTGTAAAAAATTTTNAAATGTAATTGTCGCAGCAGCAGGAAATATGTTTACACTGGCTATAAAAAGAAATGAAAATTCTGTAAAAAATTTTTGATCTTTCTCCAAATTAGTTAAAAGAATAAATAATGTTACATGTTACTCGTCTGCATTGCTTTCCTTGCCCNATTTTGATCTTTCTCCAAATTAGTTAAAAGAATAAATAATGTTACATGTTACTCGTCTGCATTGCTTTCCTTGCCCCAACCAGCTCGAGCAAGCTAAACAGTGTGCCAAGGGCAGAGTAGTAATCCAAGGAGTGCGTGGCGATTTACAAAGGTAAGCCGTTGCATGTATCAAATAAGCCTATCGGGACTCGTGCACTCCCATCCATCTGCAGATTGAATTTCTGGGGTTATAATTTTCAAGAATGTTCTGGTCATTACTCTAGCCTCTCACAGCGAGACTTGGGATGTGGGGAACCTTCTACATCAGGCCAGCAAGACTACTTAAGCCGCAACAGGCCTCTGAGCTGACAGTCTAGTTTTTTGGAGGGTTGTNTTCTACATCAGGCCAGCAAGACTACTTAAGCCGCAACAGGCCTCTGAGCTGACAGTCTAGTTTTTTGGAGGGTTGTGCGACTTTAAGCGCCAGGTGTGTGAAGACAGCGAAGCAATGAGCCAACAAAGTGACAAGTGGCAGCAACAGTGACCAGCGAGAGTGAAGTTTGCAGACTGCAAGCATCGGTACAGTGGAGAGTGGGACTAATGGACAAAACTATTGAATTGGATGCATGAGTGACAGACATTTGGAATGTGGACAATAGACAGATTGAATATGTATAAATAATAGGTGTGAATTAAGTAGCTNTTCTACATCAGGCCAGCAAGACTACTTAAGCCGCAACAGGCCTCTGAGCTGACAGTCTAGTTTTTTGGAGGGTTGTACGACTTTAAGCGCCAGGCGTGTGAAGACAGCGAAGCAATGAGCCAACAAAGTGACAAGTGGCAGCAACAGTGACCAGCGAGAGTGAAGTTTGCAGACTGCAAGCATCGGTACAGTGGAGAGTGGGACTAATGGACAAAACTATTGAATTGGATGCGTGAGTGACAGACATTTGGAATGTGGACAATAGACAGATTGAATATGTATAAATAATAGGTGTGAATTAAGTAGCTCTAACCACTGTCCTGATGAGGACTTTAATAAGAATTGAGATGGANTCTAACCACTGTCCTGATGAGGACTTTAATAAGAATTGAGATGGACATTAAATACTGTGCTCAGTAAGAATAACAAGTGTAATAGTGGAGATAGGTAGTTTAATGTTGTGAACAATAGCTGTGTGAATACATTATAATCTAATTATTTCTTTTATTATAAAGACCTCCATCCGTCACAAAACGGATATGCCTCTGGCGTCTTGTAACAATGAGATTACTAAAAGCAAATGATGCAAACAAAACCCTTTCTAAAAAATTAATGATGTACAGAATGAATAGTGGTTAAGAAATGTATTTACACAGCCCAATAAAGCTGCTACTGAGATTATTGTAGTTTCTGCGCCTAGAACATCCTGTGAACAAATGTTTACCAAAATGATTCATGTGAAATGTAAGCTTATATCAACAATGAACCACTGAATTGTATTATACTTCCATTCACTGAAAAACAACTTTCAACAAAGGTAGTTATCATAAACCAATTTTGCCAGGAGAATTTAAAAAACTGTACAATTTGGACATTTAGTGTGTGATTCAGACATTTCAGTTTACTTGTTTATATAATTGAGTAGTATATATTTCCACGCAATTAAAAGAATTTTACAGGATTGCTAAAATTTTTACCAGGTAAACATAACTTGCATAAAACTGTAGAACAGATTTGTGTGCATAATATATAATGCTAATTTCAGGTTTTGATACATGAAATTTAGCACCTCCCNAGAAACTCGTAAACAACAGATTTAATTAGAAATTAAACAACTTAACTTATTAATTAAAAAAATTACAAAAGTTTCAGTACAAGTCAGCTACACATGTGATTCCTAAATTGTTTTTGGTACTCCTGACTGTTAAAATAATTTGTAAGACTTTGAAGTCATTCGCTCGTGTTAAAATGGAGAATTTTTAATATTCTGCTGCCTTGAGAAGATGTCACTGAAGATACTTCTCAAATAAATGGGTTTCGTGTGGAAAAAATGTTGAGACAAGAGCCTTGTGCTTATTGAACGTGCAGACATTGTTCCTTGGCACTTCATATCTTTAACACAAATTGAACTTAGGTAGGAAGGGAGGGAAGTGTTTTACTTCGACGAAACCTGGATTAACAGCAACCTTACTTTCTAGAAATGCTGGCAACATGATGAAAGTGTTCGTGTAATAATGACAGTAAAGTCTTCTAAAAGATTAATTGTTGTAAATATTGGTTCAAGAGATGAATTTCTTTTTGGAGGGTTACTAACAAAGTGGTATAGATACTGGAGATTACCATGGAAAAACAAACGAACAAAATTTCGAAAAATTATACCAAATTAATCACCTACTTCAATCGTTATGGACAATGCTCCATACCATTCAAAACAACACAAGCCACCATCAAAATATGACTTCAAAAAAGACAGCATTACCTGGTTACCAAAACACAGAATTAAATGTGACTAGGAAGTGAGGAAAACTACTCTTATGAAACTCGTTAATGTTGTAACGTCGCAGTAGCCAGAATTGGCAACTGGAAATTACAGTTCTGTTTGCTCAATCTGCAGTGACATGAAACTTAAAAATGTGCAAAATAAATAAAAAAATTATGTCAAGTCTTGGATTTGTTACTCTTTACTTTTATTTATCATTCAAATGAAACAGTTCAGATACAATATTCAAGCATAGAGTCACCAGACACACAAACAAAGAGCAGCGCCGCAGTAGTTTATTTCTTATTCACGTCATTCAAAGATTGCTTCGCAAGAAGAAATTACACAAACAGGAGGGACGTCAGTTCCCTCCCAGCACCCTACCAACCTCCCACACCGGCAGAGAAATAATTTAACTGGATAAAGTTTGCCGGTGTGGGGGATATTTGCCACGCTTGATGCGTCCTACTTGGTAGCCGGTTGTCTACTGTAGTGGTTTTCTTTGCTATCAGGTAGTGGGCACACAGGGTATAAGTCGCCCCGTGTCCACCCCCCACTCCTCGCCCCAGGGTGCCAAAAACGTGACCAAATAAGGGCATGGCGTGGGCCGGAATCCATCCCCATGCCATGCCGAACTGTGTCGTAGTAAAAATATAATCAAATTTCTAGAACAAAAACTGTCTACTGCAGTTGGAAAGCTTCTTTCTATCTACAAATACTGACGCAAACAAACTACCGCGGCAACAACTTCAAATCCTGATAAAATATTACAAAGCCTCACACAACAAAAGAAAAATGAACCGAGTATCCCGATAATTATTATAACTGCGTCGTTACAATGTCTAAAAGTATTTTTAAAAAAAAACAGAATTGGTAAATGTTTGTAACAGCATGGACACTGTGCCGTTTGTTTTCCTTAATGCATGTGCGGTAATTATTAAGTTTAGGGGCTTTTCTGTAACAAAAAAAACACCCAAAAATTGGTATATTTCCACTCTACTAATCACGTAGAACACGAATATACTAGGGGCGTAGCTTTAAAATAAGTACAACATATTAAAAAAAATTGAACAAAATTGCTAAATGACTGTTTAAACAGTTTGTTTACGTTTGTGAACGAAACGTCCTAGACCAACAAAAGTTGCATTAACGGGTTCTGCACAGCTTACCTTGTTCATATTCAAGATGGCGTAATGTTAAAATAAGTAGAACATATTTAAAGAAATCGCGAAATTTGATGTTTACGTCTATTAATGTCTACCGCCATTAATAATGGCCGCGCATAGTATATTTCATGCAATCTAGCGGCAACAGATGTCGTCACGGGCCGTACGTTAGTATGCCAGTGTATGGCCACAGGTGCAGATCACGGTGAGTAAGGTGTTGCTCTGTTCGTGATTTAAAACGAAGAAAGCAAGCAAGATTGCGTTTGTGCGTTATATTAGCCTATTAACAAGTGCTTCTGTGTATATATTCGGCTGTAAATGAGTGTTTCATATGTGTGTATGTGGCACTTTGTAGAAGATTGTAATTTCATCGAGTGAGGTGTGGTTGAATTGGCTGTTGACCGAGGTATGTACTACCCGCCTACATTGGTAAGGAAATTGATATTATTTTGGTGTGTTTTACGGCTCCTTTAAATCCCTAAAATTCTAAATTCGTAGTTTAGTGTGAAACCCACAAATCTTAAAAGGTAGCTTAACGTGCAAATGTAANACAAATCTTAAAAGGTAGCTTAACGTGCAAATGTAATTATATTACGTAATTCAAACAAGGTTTTTCCGGATGTTTTTACCCCACAATTTCACATTCTTTCTCAACTAACCTNAATAAATAAAAAAATTATGTCAAGTCTTGGATTTGTTACTCTTTACTTTTATTTATCATTCAAATGAAACAGTTCACATACAATATTCAAGCATAGAGTCACCAGACACACAAACAAAGAGCAGCGCCGCAGTAGTTTATTTCTTATTCACGTCATTCAAAGATTGCTTCGCAAGAAGAAATTACACAAACAGGAGGGACGTCAGTTCCCTCCCAGCACCCTACCACACCGGCAGAGAAATAATTTAACTGGATAAAGTTTGCCGGTGTGGGGGATATTTGCCACGCTTGATGCGTCCTACTTGGTAGCCGGTTGTCTACTGTAGTGGTTTTCTTTGCTATCAGGTAGTGGGCACACAGGGTATAAGTCGCCCCGTGTCCACCCCCCACTCCTCGCCCCAGGGTGCCAAAAACGTGACCAAATAAGGGCATGGCGTGGGCCGGAATCCATCCCCATGCCATGCCGAACTGTGTCGTAGTAAAAATATAATCAAATTTCTAGAACAAAAACTGTCTACTGCAGTTGGAAAGCTTCTTTCTATCTACAAATACTGACGCAAACAAACTACCGCGGCAACAACTTCAAATCCTGATAAAATATTACAAAGCCTCACACAACAAAAGAAAAATGAACCGAGTATCCCGATAATTATTATAACTGCGTCGTTACAATGTCTAAAAGTATTTTTAAAAAAAAACAGAATTGGTAAATGTTTGTAACAGCATGGACACTGTGCCGTTTGTTTTCCTTAATGCATGTGCGGTAATTATTAAGTTTAGGGGCTTTTCTGTAACAAAAAAAACACCCAAAAATTGGTATATTTCCACTCTACTAATCACGTAGAACACGAATATACTAGGGGCGTAGCTTTAAAATAAGTACAACATATTAAAAAAAATTGAACAAAATTGCTAAATGACTGTTTAAACAGTTTGTTTACGTTTGTGAACGAAACGTCCTAGACCAACAAAAGTTGCATTAACGGGTTCTGCACAGCTTACCTTGTTCATATTCAAGATGGCGTAATGTTAAAATAAGTAGAACATATTTAAAGAAATCGCGAAATTTGATGTTTACGTCTATTAATGTCTACCGCCATTAATAATGGCCGCGCATAGTATATTTCATGCAATCTAGCGGCAACAGATGTCGTCACGGGCCGTACGTTAGTATGCCAGTGTATGGCCACAGGTGCAGATCACGGTGAGTAAGGTGTTGCTCTGTTCGTGATTTAAAACGAAGAAAGCAAGCAAGATTGCGTTTGTGCGTTATATTAGCCTATTAACAAGTGCTTCTGTGTATATATTCGGCTGTAAACGAGTGTTTCATATGTGTGTATGTGGCACTTTGTGGAAGATTGTAATTTCATCGAGTGAGGTGTGGTTGAATTGGCTGTTGACCGAGGTATGTACTACCCGCCTACATTGGTAAGGAAATTGATATTATTTTGGTGTGTTTTACGGCTCCTTTAAATCCCTAAAATTCTAAATTCGTAGTTTAGTGTGAAACCCACAAATCTTAAAAGGTAGCTTAACGTGCAAATGTAATTATATTACGTAATTCAAACAAGGTTTTTCCGGATGTTTTTACCCCACAATTTCACATTCTTTCTCAACTAACCTAGGATTATTGGTAGGTAACGCAGAACACGACTATAGTAGCGTCATTAACATATGACTAATTGTATAATATGTGCCCACCTAACAGAACCTAACCCCACAATGGGTGAATCACTATTTTACATTTTTAAACTAACCTAGGATTGCAGTTATTAAAAATAACGTAGGATTGTAGGGTTCCCATCTAGTCTGTGATTGTAGGGTGTTGATCGGAGATTTGATTACTATTGTATAATCTTATATTACTTTACAACCTTACAATCCTAGGTTAGTTTACAACCCTACAATCCTAGGTTAGTTTAAAAATGTAAAATAGTGATTCACCCATCGTGGGGTTAAGTTCTGTTAGGTTAGGTGGGCACATTTTAAATAATTAGTCGTACGTTAATGCCCCTCGTATATTCGTGTTCTGCATCATTAGTAGAGTGGAAACATACCATTTTCTGTGATTTTTTTTTATATTAAAACCCCTAAACTTAATAATTACTGAGATAGGTACAAGACAAGTGACGAGTCTGAGGATGACTACTCCACCCAGAGTGAAATGGAGGTGGAAGAATTTGATGAGTACTCTGTAGAAGAAATGGAAGTAAAGAAAAAAAACTGGAAACAGAAAGTATGAGTACCATGTTTAAATAAGAAACAAGAACTACAAACAAACCTTACAAAGTGGGATGTTTTGTTATCGTAGATTATGAAAAAGAATTTGTACCAGGAATAATTGAAGAAATATGTCGAGAAGAATATAACATCTACACAATGGCCATGAAAACATTAAGCCCCCGATACCAATAAATGCCAGAGGGACATTCACGGTGCCGGAGATTAGATTGGCGTTAGAAAACTCAAAAAGCATATACAGAAAGATTAAAATCTGTACAGTAGCTAGTGTATACGTGACAAGAAATATGAACCCATACAGGACAGTATTAGTCTTAGTTTTAAAAGTGTATAAGTTTTAATAATGTTTTTACATTATTTTACTGATTTCTGAGAGTGCACAAAAACTGGCCAATATCGAAGCTTAGAAAAAACATGAAAAGTTTGGTTTCATCAAGTTAAAACAGCTTCTGGGAAACTGGTGGTTCAAGTCACCCCTTGTACCAGGTTCAAGGCTTTAGGTTATTGATATGCCACTGTATTATGTAGGCTGGGCCCAAGTGACCCCTAACTATGGGGTGACTTGGCCCACCAACATTTTATTTTCATTACTTTAAGTGAATGGAAAAATATAGTATTACCCACTGACATAGTATGGGTTAGGAATCTAAATGCTATGCAGAGATAATTTTAAAAATAATAATATTGGCTGAAATATAGCCATGTTTGCGTAAAAAGTAGGCTCTAGTCACCCTGGTTTACGGTAACTGAAAACTTTACTTGGAGCATTGTTTTTAGTGTTTACTTCAAAATGATGTATAGGAATGCAATGAAAAATATATGTTTTCTTTCGGTCACAGCATTACATTAAGTCCATTCTCATGTTAACATGACCAGTGTATCCTCCGTTATGAGTCATGGATACTCCGTTCAAATGCTTTTTCAAAACCCAAGTTAATGGTACATAAACTACATATATTTGGGCTAGTATTTATTATATCTCTAAATGAAATACTACTATTAACTTGGAGAATAAAATTCAGCTTGACCAGACTCAACTGAATTATTTGAAGAAGAAAAAAATATATATATATATTTACAAGTTCTCTTTTTTTTTAACAATGACTACAATATGTCACAGTAAAGTGATTAAGAAAAATTTCTCCAAAGATGTTGCAAAGAGTGGCTATAAGCCTACAGATCTTGCCCATATTTTCTATATAAAAAAAA
>NQII01002023.1:586642-603114 GCA_002778355.1 Clitarchus hookeri | reverse complement strand
ATGTTGTACTTATTTTAACAGTACGGCCGCTTCAATATCAACTAGGTAAGCTATGCTGAATTCATTAAAACAACTTCTGTTGACATAAAACGTTTCGTTCAAAACGTAAACAAACTGTCAGAAACAGTCACCTCACAAACTTGTTCAATTTTTAAAAATATGTTGTACTTATTTTAAAGCTATGCCCCCAATATATTCGTGTTCTACGTTATTAGTAGAGTCGAAATATACCACTTTCTGGAGTTTTTTTTCTTATTTTCAGGAAAGCCCCTAAAGTAGAAAATTACCCAAGTGACCCCTAACTACGGGGTGACTTGGCCCACCAACATTTTATTTTCATTACTTTAAGTGAATGGAAAAATATAGTATTACCCACTGACATAGTATGGGTTAGGAATCTAAATGCTATGCAGAGATAATTTTAAAAATAATAATATTGGCTGAAATATAGCCATGTTTGTGTAAAAAGTAGGCTCTAGTCACCCTGGTTTACGGTAACTGAAAACCTTACTTGGAGCATTGTTTTTAGTGTTTACTTCAAAATTATGTATAGGAATGCAATGAAAAATATATGTTTTCTTTCGGTCACAGCATTACATTAAGTCCATTCTCATGTTAACATGACCAGTGTATCCTCCGTTATGAGTCATGGATACTCCGTTCAAATGCTTTTTCAAAACCCAAGTTAATGGTACATAAACTACATATATTTGGGCTAGTATTTATTATATCTCTAAATGAAATACTACTATTAACTTGGAGAATAAAATTCAGCTTGACCAGACTCAACTGAATTATTTGAAGAAGAAAAAAATATATATATATATTTACAAGTTCTCTTTTTTTTTAACAATGACTACAATATGTCACAGTAAAGTGATTAAGAAAAATTTCTCCAAAGATGTTGCAAAGAGTGGCTATAAGCCTACAGATCTTGCCCATATTTTCTATATAAAAAAAAGTATTCAACACAGGGGATGAATCAGTGCTATGTAGCACAATACAGCTAGTCAATTAGTGGTTTCTTCACACTTTTTTAATCACACCTATGAAAAAAACAAGCATTTTAAACTTTTGTTAACATAAAAGTATGTTATTTTTGGTTAAATTTAACTTTTACTTACATTTTATAAACTATAATACTTCAGTTATAATTAACCTGAATAAAAACAGAGAAAAATAGGTGTGTTGATAATGCCTAGTAAGAAATAGTTCTTATGCAAAATATTATTACACTAAGTGCACACGAAGGCAGTGTGTTGACCCTTTGGTGTTATTTTCTAGACTGTGTTAAACTTGGTTTACATGAGGCAGAGGAATAGCCTAGAAGTAGAACTTCAGCAGGTCTTCAGGAAAGTTCGAAGTATAACATTGAATCAAATGTATGGCCGCGTTTATAAACTACGCAACAAACGTAAGATTTCAAAGATGCAATGCAAGAAAATAACGATCGTTTATAAACATTAAGATGCAAAATGCCACCAACATTCCAAAATGAAATTACCGAACAAGTACAAAAAATGTATTTCCATAATGCTTTTTAGTGAACTTGGTTATTCCTTTTTTCAAACATATTTGTTTAGTGAAGATATTTTTTTTAAATTGTAAGCTTTAAGTTACTGGTATACAGTATTTAAATGCCTGAATAACGAATTTCCAAGAACACTTATTCAATTTTCTCAGCAAAATGGAGATACTATAATATTTAAATATGTAATTATAGGTACTCTTAATTTATGATCAAAGAATAGATGTAGGCATAAATTCATTGTCAAAGCAAATAATATAAAAATAACTGAAATCACAGCCTTCTGTACAAGTGTTAAATGACTTTGCAATTGATCACTGCAAATTTAGAAGGCACAAAATGCAAGCAAAAACACAAGAAGTTTGAAGTTGACTAACTTTTGCTTTGCATTCTTGCGTCCTACGCAGTTTATAAACTGCATCTTTGAAATGCATGCGTTTTGACTGTTTGCATATGTGTGTTTCTTTCGTGCTTGCATTACTGCGTAGCTTATAAACCCGGCATAACACCATTAATAAATAAAGCCGCGAAAAGGATAATGGCCAGTGTTTTTATAATATTAAAGAAATCTGTAATCATACACAGTAGCTGCTTTTCTGAAGGAAACGTCCTAGACCAACAAAAGTAGCATTAATGGGTTCTGCACAACTTACCTTGTTAATATTCTGGAGGGCGTAATGTTAAAACAAGTAGAACGTAATAAATAAAATAGTTAAACGTACGAGCAGTTTGCAGCTATGTTTACGTCGGACACCATGATTTTTTGTGAAGTAATGCATTAATAACGTGAAAAAATGTGCATCGTGCAGTCACCTTATTGGCTGTGAGGTCTGTAGACGTCATCGTCAAGGAATTTTACGTGGAAGTTGAGAAGCCATTAGTTGCAGCTAAGACATGACACAGTGCGGTTATGTAGCGGGCATGAGTTGTGACGTCCGAATCCGACCGTGCAAAGGCTTGTAATTTAAGAATGGAAGGTGCAAGAACGAGTGCTTCTGTGCGTAATATTCGCCTATGTGGTGGGTGTTACTTGGATGTTTTAGTGGATCGTGGTTCTTTTTTGTTGAGTGAGGTAAATTGCACGACAGTGGAATTGTACCCACTGCCTACCTAGGCGAGTTGATTAATGTACTTAGTTTTATTGTTACTTTAAAAGCGTAAAATCCTAGATTAGACTAACACACTACAATCCTAGGTGAGGTTAAAACCCTACAATCCTAGGTGAGATTAAAACCCCAAAAATCCTAGGTTAGTTTAAAACCCTACAAACCTAGGTTAGTTTAAAACCCAATAATCCTAGGTTAGTTTAAAACCCTACAATCCTAGGTTAGTTTAAAAATGTAAACTAGTGATTCACTCATCGTGGGGTTAGGTTCTCATAGGTAAGGTGGGCATATATTACAAAATTAGTCATGCATTAATGCCCCTAGAATATTAGTGTTNTCTCATAGGTAAGGTGGGCATATATTACAAAATTAGTCATGCATTAATGCCCCTAGAATATTAGTGTTCTGCGTAATTAGTAGAGTGTAAATATACTACTTTTCGGGGTTTTTCTTTCTTTACAAAAAAGTCGCTACTCTGGATAATTACCAAGAAATCGAGGAATTTTGAAAGCCGGGCATTACTGATACATGTAAATATAGTCGTTTTGATATTGTAAAATGTGAAATATTTATATTAATGCTGTTGGTAATAATGTGACAGGTATAGATTGTTTGTATTGATATGTGTACTAGTATTAGTTGTACTTGTATAGCATATAGATTAACAAAAGTGAATTTTGTGTAATGGACTAGTCCTAATTCCTGTGATAATTCACATTTTAATCTTTCGGAAGAATAAAATTATAATAATAATTAATAGCNTGGACTAGTCCTAATTCCTGTGATAATTCACATTTTAATCTTTCGGAAGAATAAAATTATAATAATAATTAATAGCTGTTACCATGACTATAGTTCGTGTCCATTGATTTACAGTAGCCACAACGATAGCCTTCATGTTCTGCGTAATACTCGACAATACTAAAATCCATTGACATTTTCCTTCCTGAAGATTAAAACACTACAAACAAATAATACATCACGCATCACACGNAATACTAAAATCCATTGACATTTTCCTTCCTGAAGATTAAAACACTACAAACAAATAATACATCACGCATCACACGGGCAGTGCATAGAAAACAATGCACAGACGTGAAATATGGAATATACATATTACAGAAGGGGAGTGAAGCCAACATTGGCAAGAAGAAGTTACTACTTCAATTTCCAAAAATCACCAGAATGTCACCTAGTTGTAATATTAAAATATTTCAAATATAATTTAGACCGAATACATAAAATTTTTCGTTGGCAACTTGAAATATTATTTGTTATTGCTCGATACACTTTTTCCCCACATGATTACCTATAAAGAAAGATAATTGTTATAAAACTTAATATGCGACACAATCTATTTCGGTACATTTTACAACTGTTAGACATAGATGTTTTCAATGGGAATGATCAAACCTCCTGGAGAAAAGTAAGATTGTCAAATAATAATTTAAAAAAATATATGTTCTTATCTATCTTATATAAATGTAATTAGCCAGACGCACATTTTCTAAAATCACAAAGTCTGGTAAAAAAAATCGCTGTTTTCCAATTTGGGGTTATGAGATAAATAACGTAAGATTAGAGTATAGATACTTTTTTATTATATATCAATGATGTTAACTTCTTATTGCTCTGGCTGTTTTAAATTGACGGTAGATATTATAAAAAATTAGATTTTTTTTTTATCTGAAAAATTTCAATCCGAATTCTTTTTCCAGAGTGCAGTTATTTTAAATATTAAGACATGCTTTGATAAATAAAAGTCAATATTAAACAGGGTTATTTGATGGTAGAATAAAGTCTCATTATAGAAATAAGTTGCCCAAGATATACTAGAGTCTCCATTATCAGTCAGTCTTGGGACTGTCACTGTGACGGTTGAGAGAATAGACCGATAATATGCATTATCCATCATCTTGGTATTCAATTTAAAGCTCCCCCGATCTATAGTAATTTAAATAGCAACTGTATAATCTTCGTGTAATAAAACTCATTTTATACTGTTATGCTCTACCGAATCATGGCTCATTATTGAGATATGCCTCCCGCAACTTTCACATACGAATGGCTTAAAAGCTAGTTTGTAATACCACCTAAATGAACCAAACCCCACGAAGAGTGTATAGAGGTAGCGCAGTGCAGGTAACGTGGCTGCCAGCGACAGGCAAAAACATTACCTTACCTAAAGTAAAATGAATGAAATGAAAACAAAGAGCACCTGGTGGAGAATTAAAATTTGCATGACATTAAATACTATTGACATTGACAAAAATGAATTAAAAATTTTAATAAATAATTCAATTTGTTTGTGATAAAGAGTTTTCCATCACGTTTGTAAACTGATACATGCTAAATAGTTTTATATATCCAATGGATTATCCTCTATTAATTTAAAATAGAATTTTAATTAATATTGTTACGTGGATGCACTAGGGGTAGTTTCTGAGTTCATAATGGATGGAGGTCTGTATTAAAAATAAAATAACTAAATTTGATTTGTAATTTATTCACACAAATATTAATTACAGCATTAGATTATCTGTTGCCACTATTACACTTTTTATGTAATAGTGAGCACAATATTTAATGTNATATTAATTACAGCATTAGATTATCTGTTGCCACTATTACACTTTTTATGTAATAGTGAGCACAATATTTAATGTATATTTCAACATATTTAACACCCTTCTTAATTGTCTCTGTTTGGGAACAGTCAATTAACAAATAATAATTAACATGTGTTAATTCTATCTGTTGCCACCATTTGCAACGTATTTCACCCATGCATCTAGTCCAATAGTCCAGTCTGCCAGCCGCACTCTTCACTGCTTGATACTCGCAGTGGCTGATTTCCCTTCCGCTGGTCACTTCTGTCGGTACTCGTCTTCTATCGCTCGGAACTCAAGACACTCGTTCACTCATCAACTACGTGGCCCGGAAGCCATTCGACCAGACAGTCTGGAAGGTTAAAAGCACCCCTGAGAAACAAGGTCAGTAAACCAGAGCATTCTTCAGAAAAAACTCACAAATCAATACAACCAGGATCAGTGGCATTGTGCCGCAAATTTGATTAATGTGTCGGCTCACTTTTTGGAAAAGATTTGCAGTTCGCTTGCCTGCCATTGAAAACATTCCTCTGAAGTGCTGCCCTGTTATCATATCGCTACTCTGGCCTTCTCGTCCACCTGCTCATGTGGGATGCGAAGCAACGAGCACGTAGCACCGTCCCTCCTCAAGTCTGTTAGTCCCGAACAGTCACTGCAACTTCCTGGCTATCGTAGCGTTTTAGTCGGTCGATATGGACAACCTTCGGCTTCACCAGAAAGCCTTGACGACAAATCCGAAAGACTACTTCATTGATCTTCTTCAGAATCATGTAGAGACCTTCCAACATGTCTGTAGCTTTGGGAAGAACCCTTTTCTCCTATGTAGGTTGTACAGCCACACCAGTTGTCCTTTTTGAATTAACTAGCCCAACATTTTTCTATAATACCTCGTTTTCATCCTGTCACTATGTAATGTGATGTGCTGTCGAGCAAAATCATGAATGACAAGTCTGTTATGTAATTCGCTGGCATAATGAGGGGCTGCAGCTCCCTCTTCTGTCGGTAAGCCAAAAAGCAGGTCACTGGGGAGGTGTAGCTCTCTTCCAAACAGCATCCTTGATGGTGTTACCCTTGTGGTTTCGTGAACTGCTCAGCTGTAATCAAGAAGAAGCAATGGCACATTTGAATGCCATTGCGTTTTGTTGTCAACCAAAAGATCGACAGGTTTTGCTCAAGAGTACAGTTTAGCTTCTCGACCATTCCAGCCTACTGAGAGTGTAAGGCTGTAGTCCTAGTCTTTTTCATCCACAGAATCTTTTTTACCTCCTGGAACATCATAGATTCAAAGTTTCTTCCTTGATGAGAATTAAGTTCTAGTGGCACCCTGAATCTCGAGAAGACATGCTCTATGTACGCATCAGCCACAGTACGTGCTTCTTGGTTTGGAAGAGAAATGACCAGTTAGCTAAGTAATCTTGTGCCACCAGTAGATACCGATTAACTCTATCTCCCTTTTTGCAAGAGTCCCAGAATATATACTGCCATCCTCTCAAATGGGGCTACAACATTGCATATCTGGAGGTGACCTCGTGCTCTGGACCACGTGACCTTCCTCGCAGTGCAGGAGGTGTAGCACATTCGACACTACTTTACAACATCCTCCTGACAATCAAGCCAGCAGAACATCAGTCTAACTCTGCCAAGCGTCTTATTAACACAAAAGTGGCCACTGGCTGCCGCATTATGCCGTTCTTTTAAGACGTCGGGAACCCTGCATTCTGGAATGACCAACTGTAAGCGAGTGTGTGTTTTCAATCATTGCTTTCGCTGTTTCTGTAAAGTATACAATTCTACAGTAGGAGGGAATTCCATTGTGCCCAGTATGCTTTGACTGCAGTGCTCAGGCTAAATATCTGTTCTGATTTTTGCCGACAGCCATATTTTTTTCAAATTAATAATGCTTATAAAATTTCATTATTCAGTTGACCTTTCCTAATAACCTCATCTCTCCAGGTGGGTGACCTATCTCAAAATACAGAACCTTAAATTCATATCCACCGTACCTTCAGCGATTCGCCACTGTTTTCTTACTGGCATGCGCAAAGATGACAAAATGGATCACATCGCCTCCTAGAAGGTGTATTTGCATTGTTGTGAAGGCACCCAGATCTGTGCTGTATTTCAAAGTCATCTTCTTGAAGATGCTGTGTCTACCAGACTTTCGGGGTTCTTGAAATTTAGTAGCCAGCATAATGAAGCATGGCCGGTTCTTAGAATAAAATGTCTCTCATGAAGGTAGGGGTTGAAGTGTGAAATTACCATTACCATGGACAGAAGCTCGCTGTGTGTAACACAGTAATTACTAAGTTTTGCCTCAAGAGTAAATAAACATCCTGATGTGTGGGGCACATATGTGGGTATATGCACAAGACATGATAGTATTTGCTGCATATAGACCACACCTAAATACTGTTTCAAACCAAGCGAGTATTGCAGGGGATTAACACTTGCAGGATGCACTTAGTATAATATGCCAACCAGACAGCTGGTAATATAGTACTGGAATATCGGATACAAACATCATGTCGGATACAGACAGTAAGATCAAGCCACAGCTGGCGCAACTGTCCCTCAAAATCCACCGGAGTTGCCGCTGGGCAAAGTGGCCGTCCAGTCTGGTCCCAAACATTCTCGATGGGCGAGAGGTTTTGGTGACCTTGATGGACAAAGATGCATATTGAAATTACGAGATGGGTGTGTTCTGTTCTCGCTCACCCAAACTGACGTACTCGCGGCCGAGTATTCACTTCGGCTCGGTGTCAGCTAGGTGGTGTAAGTGATTGCAGAGATGCAAGTGATCACGTGAGCACACATGGATGTGTGGTTCACATCAAACGCCTCCTCTTCGGTGGCCGCTTGTCACCACAGTCTCCCAGGTAGCCCTTCACGCTGTCAAACATAACAGGAGGTCGGTGGATGGATTTGGTGAAGCAGCCTCAGATTGTAAGGTCCGTGTGAGCTCAGCATGCCCCTGGCTACTGGTGGCTACAGGTCATGACCCTTGCAGTGTTGACGAGCTATGGCACGCATGTGTTAAAGGGGATGCCCCCTCCTCAGGCTGTGCATGCCGGGCAGTGCAGGCTGCATGGCCACTTAAACAGTGAGGAGTGGTGGAGACCCTATTTTCTGCCATCGCATCTACGTTGCTACTGCTGCAGGTGTATGGGCGCAAATGTGTCTGCAGTTCGGATGAGGGGGCAGGAGGTTGCCTTCAGTCATGCTGGCCAGGACTGATACAATGCTCCCATCGGTGTTTGGGCGTCTCACGATACAGTACCCACTGCTGAGTGATAGATTGAAGGTGTCGCTATTTAGTTGGGAAGGGAGTTTACCTGTGGGGAAACCCCTTCTCACTGGAGTCCCCGGTGGCTCGCCATCAATCAGCGATGTCTTCGAACCCGGGGTGTCGTGATGCTACAAGCTAACCTGGTCACGCCTGCAGGTATTGCTGTTGTTGTGCCATTATTGTTAGATAGGCTTCTTAGTTTCCACTGCGTCCCTTGTGGGCATCGAGATGCTTGGTGTCACAGGAAGAAATAGCCACTGGAGAGCACTCCTATCAGTCTCAGGATTTAATGTGACTGATTCGCCGATTGGGACAGCAGATGTTAGTAATTTATTATAGTTTTGGTTGCCCTCTTCTTAGGGTGTTGCATCACAGGGCGTCGCGGTGCCAGGTGTCTGGGCGCTGGCCTATTCTATGGCCAGGTGGAGGTCGACACGGTGTATCGCGATTCTCCTCCCATAGCTTATCTTTATGAAGTAGGTAGAGTTTCCGAGCCACTTTAATACTGTGTGTTTTCTGCCCAAATTTGGGGCGAACCCTGCGCAATAATTTTTCGTGCTGCTGGAGAGCTTATGTTTACAGGCATACACTAAGTGTTGTGGTGTGTGCGCAGTGGCCATGTGGTTTATTGGCACCTTCTTTACTATAGAGCGAACTTGTTTCCTGCGGACAGCCTAAAGGACTGCCTTCCGGATCTGCTGCTGAAGTACGCGGTCCTCTGCATAACCTACACTCTCTCTGTGTGGTCCGGCGAACTCCTAAGGCAGCGGTAGTTCTCGGCCTTGTAGGATTGCGGCAGGTAATTGGCCAGTAGCCAGATTTATGCACTATCAGATGGTGAAGGGGGCCGCTGGCAGGTGTTTGGCTCAAGTTGCGTGATTTTTGCCAACCCGAACACGAAACTGGCTCTTGAGGTCCTGGTTTCGATGCTCTGTTGGGTTGGCCCATGGGTGGTAAATAAACATATCATGGCATAACCCCCCACTTAGTACACTGGTCTCACCACTGTCTCCTTGTGAATTTTGTACCTTTGTTCGTGAGTAGTGTTCTGGGGCAACCCCAGCGAGGATAGAACTCTGCCTCCAGTACATGTACGATGTTATGGGCACATGTACTGGAATCTGGATGGGCTTCTGTCCACTTGGAATACGAGTCGCTTACGTTCAAAATGAAGTGTTTTCCGGCCCATAAAGTCAAATGAGATTGTTTCAAATGTGTTGTTTGACACTCGTGGCCGTTGTTGCATCACTCCATCTGCGTGATGGCTTTTCAAGTGGTTACATGTGACTCACACACATATGTACCTGTGCACATACTGTGTGACCTCTAGTAAGTAAAATTAGCTTACATGTTTCTGTTGTGCTCCCAGATGACATGCAAACTGGCTGGTATGCACATGATGTAACACCTTTTGACATGCATCCTTGGGGACACAGAGACATCATGCCACTTCCACTTGTCATGGGCTGGTTTCCACACACACTTATTTCACTTGCCACCATTTTCCATTGCTTTTTATTATTTCTGCTAGACGGCATTGGGTGTCTGGGCACTGTTGTATGGCTAACATGTGGGCTTGCAGTATGTCCGGCCTGAGTTCAACACATGCTGGTGACTTGATATTGTTGTAGTTAACTACGCCCTCGCTAGGTGTTCGGTGGGTGGTTGCTGTAGGGGGCAGTATGTCATCTCACTCGTCTTCGTCCACCGCTACTATTTCGCCAGTAGTGCATGACAGCTTATCAGCTAACAAGTTTCACACTCCCGGGAACTTGTTGGTCTTCAAAGACATACAACTAGAGAAGCAATGTATGCCCTGCCAATTTGCTATGTTATTCCTTCATGGAGTAAAGCCATACTGATCAGCGATTATCTGTTCGATGTGTGAAGCACTGGTATTCGAGGTAGGCTCGGTTCCACTTGAAAGTCCACGCTATTGAAAGGGAACCGTGTTCATTTACATCGTACCTGCATTCTGTGGCTCCAAATTTTGCACTACTGAACTCTATTATATGCTGCTCCTGATTCTCCCCGAGTTAGAATAGAACTACTCCCAGTTTTTTTTTCACTCTCATCTGTTTGGAGGTACAGGTGTTTACACGGGTCGTGGTGGGCTAGTGTGGGGCATTGCTGTTACCTGGCGTTTAGCTCCACGAAACGCGTGTTGCACTCCTCGGTCTACAGGTATTTTCGGTTGGGTGAAAGTATGTCTCTCAGTTGTACTGTGACTATGACAAAGTCGCAGATATATTTTCGATGCCAGTTCACCAATCCAAAGAATTTGCGCAATTGTTTAAGTATGTGTGGCATTCTGTAGTCATTAATAATTTACATCTGTTTGGGAGTTGGTCAGCTTCCACTTACGTCCAGCAGATTTCCGAAGAATTGTAGACATGGTTCCCCAATGTGGCACTTCCAGGTGGCGTATGTCAGTTTGTTTATGGCTAGTCGTTCTTAAACTAGAGACAGGTTATTGATGTAATACTTAACGTGTCTGACAACACTATCATCCAAGTAGGCAAAGGAAAAGTCACTGATATATCTATCGAGTACTCGAATCATCATAACTTGGAATGTTGTTGGTGCTCATTTAAGCCCGACTGGCATTGCACAGAATTGGATTTCCGCCCATCTGATGTGGTAAAAGCTATTTTGTGCCGGTCCTCTGGTTTGATTGGCACTTGGCAGTACCTGCTACGGAGGTCCAGTAGCTGCAGCTGTGCGGTGGTGGTTAGTGTCTTTGCGGGTCAGTGGAGTTGATGACCCATGGACAGCTGATGGTTGCACTGCCTGCTACCCTGCTCTGTGTCATGTTCAGGGTGCGGGAAAAACCCATCCCACTTACATCGCTGTGTGTCCTGTTCCCTAGCTGTTTGGTCTTGCAATGCAGTGGAACGCATGAAGGCTTCAATGCTGCTGTGAATTAAGGGGGCTAGAGCTAGTCTATTTTCTTGTCGCACTGTGGCTGCTACTACTCCTAACATTTCGTATTTGTGGGTGAAAATGTCTCATAAAATTAATTTTTCTGGTTGCAAAAGTTCTTAAAGTTTCCCCAAGATTTTGTGTTTCAAGAACAGCATTGCTTTGGGATTGCAGGGAGGAATAAGTATTGAAAAATCGACACTGAAACCCATTCTGGAAATCCTTCCACTGCATACCATAATTGTTTACTGTGCGCCACCATACACAAGCATCTCCCATCAGTTATTATCCTACACAATTTGGCTACTCTTGTTCACACACAGCAGAACTGGTTAAATGTCTAGTGCAGTCTCATAGGAATGCCTGCAGATCCTCGGTGGGCAACCCAGATAAAAAGGGTAGCAACTGAAAGCAGGCTGGTGTATTGCCTGTTTTTGCTTCTGTTGTCTGTTAGATTACTGTTGGTGGTGCAGTTGTGGCTTTTGAGTGTGTCTGAAGCCACACAAAGCAATTTAATGTGGTAGGTGTAGATTGTACTTCCCAAGGGGCTGCAGCTCTTGGTAGACCTGTGGAATGTGGCAATGGGTTGCTATAAATGACTGGCCAGCACGTGGATGGTGGACATGGCATTGCCAGCTGTGATGCAGGAGTGCACTGCACACATCGAAAATTGCTGGTCGCTAAATTTAACATGTCCTGTGTGGTCGCACACTGCCAAAGAGTGATACTTACACAGTTCTCACATGCCACTGTTTCCACATTACCTTGTTTAAACTGGTCCTGGTGACAATGGCATGGTGACAACACTCATACCTCGATAACGTCAGTGAGTGCATGTGTCACGGGTAATAACATTTGTGTACGATTAGCGCACAAAAGTATCCATTTCGGTTGAGGTTTTCCACTACCGATAAACTTTGTATGGTAAACTTTGGTGCAGTTTACACTCAGAATTGTCCCATCCCCGAGGTCTGCAAAAGTGATTTGTTTTGCACACAGGGTCGATTTTGTAAATTTTGCAAGGTTGTGTCTAAGGAAAGTTCGGTATGTGGAGGGGGTGCACACTTGCACACACGACTCTTATGACAGGGGCGATGGTGCCCCGGACTGCTCATGGCCAAGTACACTCTGCATACAATTACACCTTCTGGCCATCATAGGTGCAGCTCCAGTCCTATCCGACACGTTCGCGGTATGACCGACGAATGTCGTCTCACGACGCCTCGCGTTTGCTGGTTCGCAACCAGTGCAGTTTGTGTCCTGTAATGTCCTGTACACGAGCAAGGATTGTACGCACTTCAAGCATAATGCACTGTTTTTGCCATTACTGGTGCAACAGTTGATATGGCATCTCCCGAGGTCCATTTTAACACATGGTTCGGCCTTTGGGATTTCGTGGCTACAGCTGTGGTCGCCATGTTTGTTTTCCAGCTTCCTTTTGTACCTGCGAAGGAGAAGATACCACTACAGCCTAGGATGGTGGTGACCATGATTGCACGCACCCAGGTGGTGGTTCGTCACATCATCCGCTGGCACTCTAAGTGGGTGGGGGTGGGGGTAACACCTGATTGTCTGGCTTGACCTGTGTACACAATGGCGGCGATCGGGGATGCTCCTTTGTCCAGTACTGTCCCAAAATGTTGTGGATGTTCGAAATTTGAAATTTGCTGTTTTGAGGTTCGAAATTGATTTGAATAATTTTTTGTTGAAGGCTTTAGAACACATGTCTTTTCGGGAATGTTTGACACCAAAATGTACCCTAAATACACAAATAACGCTTAGAAGTGGCGTGATGTTTACAAAAAATATATGTTACAGTGAAGACACAAATTACTCTCTAACATGATAAAAAAAAAGGAAGGCACTGTTTATTGACAACTTATGTTGCACATAATGAGATGTGTGTTGTAATTTTACTGGTATGAAAACGAAAAACAAATTACCCTGAAATGTACCGGGACATGCTAAAATAAAACAAATTGCATTGGAATGCCAAGCAATTTGAGCACAGAAAACAAAGTACACTGGGATATCGGTGACATAACACGATACACTATACTGGTTCGCCGCACGTGTACTCACGTGTTCTTCAACCATTTTTGTAATAGCCTTACTAGTTGAAAAAGCCATAGACATAGGGAAGATGGCTAGAACGATATTAAAGTATTTTTAAAACTTCACAAGTTGGGCAAGCCTTATGCATCAGGAAGGTGGCTAGTACGAAATTAATGCTTGTTTTGGCCCCATTATGGACGCCATATAATGTGTAAGAGGTTCCAGGGATGTTGATGCAGGTTTCTGTTATACCTGGCTTGCCAGGTTAAGGTGAAAACTGGAAATATTTTCTGGTATCATAACTTATTGAGCATGAGGTAGAGAGGGTCGTGCGGTCGATGGCCCGTGGATCCCTAGAGTACTCTGTCGATTTGTGGAGCTTATGAATTATGAACTAACAATTAATTGCTCATATCTAGTGGTTTCACTCTATTTGCTGGCGAGGTTGAAGATCACCTCGCATACCTTACTTACACTTGTTACTTCTGTAATAGGGTTAAGCGCCCAAAGTACTCCAAGGGGTAAAGTAAAAATAACACTAAAGGTTATTCAAATCGTTTACTTATTCCTTTGATACATATGCACTTGTGCTGATATATCATAAATTTATGTGGACTCAGCATTGTGGTCTGCTGGTGGCCATTGCTGTTGAATACTGGCCTTAGTCATGAAAATTAGGCGCAGTTACGCAGTACGTGTTAAGTACGGTTAAAGATGACAGGAATAAAGGTAATTGTCCCATCGCCACGAATTAAGCAAATGGTTCCGGTTACATGAAAATAATAATGAATTGAAAGTTATTGCAACCTGAAATGAATGTGCAGAGGGTGTCCACGCGAAGCGAAAATCCTGTACTGACAGCTGGGCAGAGTGCTGAATTCAGACTAAAATTATGGCTTCGGCTTCCACTAATGGTGGCCGAAGCCAGGGGAAAAAAAATACATGAAAAATAACATAAATCTTCTTAATGCTAATTAATATGCTACAAAATACAATTTCATGGTGAACAACATGCTGGTGACATTACCATTATTAACTAAGAGTAAATTATTATTGTGACTATGAGATCACAGGGCATGTCACCGTACGAGAAAAAAGAAGTAAAAACTGTAAGGCCTTGATATGCAGTCTGCTGTGAATAAAATACACAATTACCCTTTAAACTTTGAACATAATTAACACACCAGAATAGACTGGAATAACAGTAAACTGAAAATACATCTCAGTTTCTGGTAAGTTTCGCAAGTGTATATTACTTTCTGGCTTGGGTGTGCTGGAGGAGTCCATCCCTGAATAGAGTTGTGGGTAACCACGCTTGTTTAAGGTGTTAATAAGGAAATGAATTTAATTTATTTGACTACAGCATTTTAGGCACTTTGTATTGCTTCGGGATTTTATTCCCTACTGTTTAACAGAACTCGGGATCACGCATCACTGATATCCCAACCAGCAGGTCGGTCGATGTCACGCAGGTGGGATGGAAGCTGCTTGTCGCAGCGCGAGATGCATCGGCATTCCTTTTAATTGTCGGGGTGCCTGATGGCTATGGCTTTCTTGGCGCGGGGGGAAGGGGGGACACCGTGTTGAACCGGTTATTATTTTCCCCCAAGAGTTAGCTCTTGAGGCAAATAAAGCAAGATCGTCACTAGAATCACTTAGTGCATGGCGACGAGGCAGGTGTGTTCTGTTCCTGCCGTACGATACTGACTTACTTGCGGCAGTGTTCACTTTGCCCCAGTGTAGGCTAGGTGGTGTAAGTGACTGCGGAGGTGGAAGTGGTCATGAGAGCACACGTGAACATGTGGATCAAGTCAGCCGTCACCAACATGTAAAACTAACACTGATGAAATTATCTCCGCACCTTTACTCATCACAATACTGTGTTTATACACACAGTATATATAAACGTCACTTATAACATTTATTAATGTTATAATATTTACGATTTTTTATTCTCTGTGTCCAGTACTTTTTATCTAACCACACTTTATGAAGAAAGAAGGTGAACATCATAAATGTGTACACACTTTCATGTATGTACATACACACGCTAATGTACCTGTTCTCCTTTCAAGATATTTTAGATCAAATTAAGACGTGAGTGTATACGAATCTTAGGTAATATCTTTTCCATTAATAATTCAGCAAATTCTAATAAAAACTAATGTTATGAATGAGATATTAATAAATTATAATAAAACTACTTACAAACACATTGCTTTTAAGTATATAAGCATACATATAATAATGCTGTGCAAACATTTTGCACAGTATTAAATACTTATATTAATACCCAAATTCTTTAGAGTACTTATTAAAAAACCCTTAGCATTAGGTAAAAGTTATAAAAAAAAGGAAATGTAATGAAAAAAAAAAATTATCCCCAATAAACTGTTGCTGACACTTGCTAAAGAATTTTATGCTTTTTACAACCAGATAAATTCGCTGTGTTCAGTAGCTGCTGAGCTTGAAAGCCATCACTTAATTCCTCCTCATCTATCCATTACTGTATAGTACGGGAAACAAAAAATTCTAAATAGCCCCAATACATGGGTTCTAACCACTTACCTAATTTTATTGTCAAAGGCTTCATTTTTATCTTAGCGCCTCTTTTACAATATATATATCATACTTGTTTTGATTTCGGCAAATTTCCTTCCATATGGAAAACAACTGACATTACACATATTTATGAAAAATGGCAATATGCAAATTATAAGAAACTACAGGCCCATATCTATGTGTGTAGTTTTTCAAAAAGTTTGAATTTTTTAATTTAAAAAACAAATTATTTTGTTTTCTATGTTGCTTGTAAAACGCAATTCAAACTACAACTAATTAATTTTATTAACTAGGAGGACCAATGTATTAAGATGCAGTCTCAAGAGGACAGAAGGATGTTGGTTATTTTGAATTTTCCAAAGCCTCTAGTACAGTGAATCATTTTATTATATATATATATA
>NQII01002023.1:574848-586515 GCA_002778355.1 Clitarchus hookeri | reverse complement strand
TTTTTTTTTTTTTTTTTTTGCAGCATACACAAAAATTAATCAATTGCCCACATTACATTTTTCTTATGTTGCCTCAAGAGTGCTGATAAGAAGGCAAGGATAATTTGCTAAACTGCTGTAAATCTCTGAAAAACAAAACTTACAATGTAGAGCATGTGAAGGGGATGTTGCTCGAGACCATAGATTATGATTATTTGGGGGCTGGGGGGAGGGTTTCTACGATGCATCTGTGCCCTTAGCACGAATTTGGACAGCTATGGTATGTCGTTGGCTCACACCACTCGTTCTCTGTGATGCTGCATAGCTCAAAAATATCTTGACTGGCTGATGATCGCTATATTGCTGATGAATTTTCTCGCCCTGATTAGGACTTCTGGCATGGAAAGGAAAGTTTAAAGGGAACTATTGCCATGAACTTAATTAGATAAGGATGCAGAATTTTGACATGTAAAAGAAAAATGCATTTGCAACAACAAGGATGGGTATATCTCTAGGTTAGGCATACCAGCAGGTAGTTGGGTTTATCAAGCGGAAAAACAGAAAAGGTTGTTTTTAGACAAAAATTTCCCCATGGAGGAGTGACATTTGATGGTTTGGAAAAGGTCATAAGAATACAAATAGTAAAAATTTGCAGTGAAAAGTTTTAGTAAGGTTGGCTTATTGCAATTTAGATTATAAGGGCGCCAGATCGGGTGAGCAGCGAGACTTCTCGAGGGGCGGGCCGTTCGTCTGCATGGCTGGTCATGGACTCACCCCATGCCGACGATGACATCGTATTGTTGACAGCATAATACTGTATACCTGCCTAATGAGGACATAGGCCTCCTCATACGCACTAATTTCAAGATGAGATTGTTACGTCCATATCACACGCCAATAGAACTTATGGGCCAAAAAATTAAATAATTTAGAGGGTGCAGTAGTTGAGTAATTAAAGGATCCAAAATTGCTTGACCATGAAGCGGCTGGCAGTGAAATAAAGCACAGTTTGAAGAGTAGGTTCTTCTTCTCACTGCAGTATCTCACCTGGGAGGCACTTACAAATTGCCCGATGGCTATGGCGCGTTGTCAACATATGCGATACAAAAATGGTGCACGGTCAATAAAACAAATTACGTGGTTAATACGATACCAACACTTTCGAGCTGGTGGGACTTCGGGTTGGTGTTGCCTCTGGATGTAAAAGGATTGATTAAGGTTCCATTACTAACAATGACTATTGTAGCTAAATTATGGATATGGCAAAGGATGAATGCCCAGAGCCATGCGACGTGTTACCACACCCGGCAAGCGCTAAACCCCAACTAAGAAATAATGGCGGATCCCTGCCAAGAGCTCATCCCAAAAAAGTGCAAAAGACACAAGAAATACAAAACACTAATAACAAAAGGTACAATTACACTTACATATCATAATCCTTAATTAAACAACATATGAACACTTACTATTTGATTTGAATAAACAAATTTAGGGAAAAATATGTATTGGAATACATTTCTTGTGCAACATATGTCGAAAATGCTTTAGAGCTGTCTCTCTACATCTGTTGATTGTTCCATTTTGTATGAAATATGACTAACACTGAATAAAACATATTATTAACTTAATTATATTCTCAATGTGTATTTTGTTGGTTGGCTTTGGGTGGCTCGACCAGTGCGATTCCACTTTCACTCCAGGAGGGGTGTGGGTAGCCAAGCCAGAATTGCTATAAAATAATAAATATGTTGTGTTCAGACTCTTTTAATTGTAATGGCAAGTGGTTGTACACACGTAAAACAGGGCCTAGGTTGGTGTCACACACACTGTCCATACATGCATACACGGGGATGTAACACCTGTTGTGGGCGCACGAAAGGGGTTGCTAGAAATTTGAAGCCGTTGTGGAACCCTCGTTTAATTTTTTCCCCGTTGGCAACTTTGTTGGGAGGTTTATTCGGTTGCAATGGAAGTCCCGCTATTATTATGATCTCAAAAGTTGTCTCTTGAGGACATTAACGAGCGATGGTCACCTGACTCCGGCAGTACCCGGGAACACCGTGCCGAGGCAGTAGTCGTGGAGGTGTAACCACTACGTTCGGGTCGATTCCCCTCAGTAGGGTGTTAATCATTGTAGCACATGGAGTAGCAGGACGAACAGTCTAAGGGAGAGGAATGCGGTATGCTTCAAGGTAATGCCAATCAACTTCCAGTCATTTTAAAACTTTATATGGAAAAATCACTATTATGTTTACAGCATCATGTAAATTGGTCAGTTAATACTGGCATCTGTGCTAGAATTTGAGATACTATACAATAACAAAGGGTACTTAATTACTATTTATTTTGCCCTTTTCATGCGATTCTTTTAAATGCCCCAGGAATACGCCTCAATTAGTGAATACAAACCATGAGATTATAAAATTTTTATTGTCGATTTTATTAAAGACGTGTACCTACTTGCAATACTGTCCTCAATTTGTTTTGTGCTATGAGCAGTGCTCTGTAGATTTTAATTTCTTTTATCATGTGTATGACGACAATTTTTTACACACAAAACCAGGTTTCCTTTAACATTAACAGCTCACAGATATGTACATCATAATATTTGCATATTTATCTTTAACTATTTATCTGAAACTTGTATGATTTGGCCTATATAAACTAGGCATTATCATCGCAATATTGTTAATAAGGAAGATTAGAGGCTCTTCGGAAGGAAAGTCTTACAATACAAAATATGGTATATATTGATAATACTATTCATTCCTAAAGCATAAGTCTTTGGTCGTATTAGTATATTTTCAATACATACAAGATAAGAATATAAATATTTAGACCCTTGGCTGTGAGAAGGAAAAAGAGGGGTGGGGGGCTGTGAAAACAAAATACATTTTGGGGTAGGTCTTAAATACATTAAAACACAGAAAAAAATATTTAGGAAAATCAAAATATTTTTCAAAAATAACAATGGGCACATACCTGTGATTCCATGTAAAATATTCATTACTACGCTTACTAATGCATGAGCCACAGCGAGAGTGGTGTGCTACACCAATTTACTTGCTTCATATTTGAAACCCAAAATGTACATGTAAATACATGCAACTATTATTTGTGAAAGATTGTTGGATTTATTTACAAGGGCCGGTGGTTGATGGGGGGTTGTACAAAGCAGGTAAATTACTGCGACTCTATGTGGTTGCTATGGCTTGTGGAGTACGATGGGACAATTTTAAATATGATTTAATGGTAGACAACACTTGCAAGCAATTATAATGTTTTTGTACTTACCTATGTTGGTAATGCATACAACGTTTTGGCGTCGAAGAGGAAGTAGTACTCATGAATGATAACTCTGGGAAACCTATAGGGAAACATGAATTCTGCTAGGCACCTGATGAAAAGCTAATAGGTAAGCGACAAAGTAACTTCCTCTGCATAGCTGACTTGAATCCTCCATTACACCAGTGTGTTCACACTCCATTTGTTAACAGCAATTCTTCTCTCGGCAAAGTTAAGTGATTGCAAAAATACTCCTGTCACTGTGTATCGCACTACCTTCAATTCAGAAGTTTCCCATGCTAATGGTACATTCTGATAGTACATACTGTTTCACTTTTATTCACTGCGCCTAGCCATTACCATACAGTCAAGGGCAGCAATGTGGTGGCTTGCATAATCACTGATGGTTAACATATACAACTATATCAATAATTTTTTTCACACTTAATTTCAGTTTATGTACACGACAATATATATCACTCTGGAAATTTAATTTTTTTTTGTAAAACATCCACATAAACTTATTTAACATGGCGATGTATTTGCAACTTGGGAGACGTACCTACTAGTAATAATATAATGCAAAATTAAGATGAAGCGTCATTTCCTTCAGATGAGCACCCAGTCGTCACAGTTACCTCAAAATATTTTTTTGCTTATTAATTATAAAAGTTATTCCATCCCCTTTACAGTTTCCAAATAAAAATGCTACAAGACAAAGTGGAATGTTTGACTTTTGAATTATATGTGCCGCAAAAGTAAGCGATTAACTGAAAAATACAGGTTTTTTTATTTTGTCAATGTTTATACATATTGTTTTATGTGTTATCTACAACCTATAGCAAAGTATTGCAAAATGTGTGTGTCCAAATTAATGTCTTCAGTTTTGTTTCCCCTTCCAAGAATTAGCCAAAGATCACATCTCAACATTTCTAGGTAGGAATAATGTCATTTTTTTTTGTCACCGCATGTTGTTAATTGGTCCTGTAATATTTTGTAGGTGGTTTTAAAAAAATTGCATCTTTGCTATATGCTGCTGCATCTCATGAAGTATCAGCTGGGGAAAGAAATTTCCTGTAACACAGTGTAATGGGAAACATGTGTTGGAATACTGTTGACTGGATAGTGTAACTAATCGTAACATTACTGGAATGGGGTTTGAGGTGGGTAGTGAGAGTGGTCGGTGACGTGTGGTTGATGGTATGAGGGAGGCGCGAGTAACATCATATGTTCTGCAAATTTTTTGCGATTATTTATAATAATTGCTAAATGGTTATTGAAGGAAGGTGTTGGTGTGGAGTTCTGTGGGTAAACAGCGAGCCCCCCGAATTGCTCCAATGGCTTGATAAGTGACTTTCGTTGGCTCGTTTTTGCCATTTTGACATTTGCCAACACATCCTATCAATAAACTAAGAATGGCAGCTCACGACTGCAAAGGCCACGACGTCTAGATGATGACGACTACTACCTGAGACGCTTCAGTATCCATCCCGACTATGAGGTCACCATATGGGCTGCAATAGAATTAAAATAACAGAGATTGAATGTGTGATTATGAGAAAATTCAAACTGATAATAGTGTGAGTCGGAGATATGTTCGTTTCGCCAGGTGTCATGTGGTTGTGATACAGTAGGATGTGATATCCAGTTATGTTATACCAATGCCGTTAGGATTGTCGAGGGTAACAAAACATAAATAAATTAAAAAGGGAATTTAGAAACAGTGAACAGTGCACTTTGCTTACAATTTAATTTACAGCATTTACAAAAGTTAACGAGACAGATGTTTGATGCAGGTAGTTTCAGATGTCACTGGGATGTGTGGCTGTTCCAGCCGTGGGACAACCTCTTAGCATTCACTTAAAATTATTATAATTTTCTTTTTAAAATATTAATATAAATGTATTTTATTTTGCAAGAGAAATGTTTTCATAAAATAACATAACATTTTAATTGCAACTGCTCCAATTTTAGCATATATAACTTAAAGTATTGTTTTCAAATAAGTGATAATATTGTGTAAATTTTAATGTGGTAATTTTCTACGTTGAGCATTTGTATTTTGTAGGTATAAGTTTAATTTTCATTGTTAACGACCGTACGCATTAGCTAATGGCTAGCCACAGCTTCCGGCCTCGCACAGTTTGGTACGGGCCACAACTGGGGGATTACTTGCACATGAGAGTCTCTAAACTTTGCTGCAACTGAGTTTGTTTACAATAGTCTAATAATTCGAGAACAATTTCATTTACACCATATGCCTCCTCCAGTCCTCACTTGTACAGCTTTGGTACAAGGGAGCTTAAATTTACCATTTTTGGACATCCCCATCTCCGTGCACTGCTTAAATGTTTTTAATAAGTGTGAATGAAACAAAGTATTTTATGCGGCATTAAAGGTGAAGTGCTCATTTATGTCGTCCCACGTGTCACCATGTATCAAGTTCGGAATAAAAGTACTGTATAGCCGACATGTTGGAGTCGCATACATTATTGTGTGTATGTATATAAGCTATGCATCGCTGTTTAGTGCCATTAGGGTTGGAGCATGCTATGTAGTCCCAGTAAAAACAGAGTGTGTAGCAGATAGGTCCTCTGATGCCTTGCATATCAGGATGTTCAAATTACCAAATATTCTCCAAAAAGGAGGATAGCCATACTGTCTCCGGCTCTGGAACCTCTTGCTCTCCTGTCCGATCCAGGTGCTCATGTAACATAAATTCCACCTCGATGCACCCCACTCCCTTTTTGGACTCTTATTGACTGCCGCCCGTTCTGCCTTGACAACCTGAGTCGCCCTGGGAACTTCAACATATGGCGCCCTAACAGTATAGCTAACAACACAAATGACCGACAGACAGAAGCACACCCATATCACAGTGGAGAAGACAGCCACAGCCCTAATAAGACTCTACAACACACGGAACAATGTGCCACAACATGGTCGATTTGCCACCATGTTGGTTCACGTCCAGGACGTACGTGGAGCAGCCACTGTGCATGCCGCATTCCAGCAACCCCTCAAGGGTGAATTGGGACCCAACCAGGTAGAATTGCCACTCCCGTTACTCAGTGACGAAATTTGTGTCCTGCTGGCAAGAACTTCCTATCTTCACATGCGAATTTGAAAATTTGTGCCACATGACCGTGCTGTCAGAGCCATTTGTGCGAGTAATGAGGTTTAGGAGAAAACGGACTCTACTTTTCGACAATTAAAGGCAGGGCATACTGTATTGGAAATTTTTTCT
Source organism: Clitarchus hookeri (assembly GCA_002778355.1). Taxonomy (NCBI): domain Eukaryota; kingdom Metazoa; phylum Arthropoda; class Insecta; order Phasmatodea; family Phasmatidae; genus Clitarchus; species Clitarchus hookeri. The sequence continues at coordinate 580,004 of NQII01002023.1, read as the reverse complement.
GCCCTGGGTGCACAGAACTATTCCGCGATGCGACGTGTGAACGGGTTGTGAATCCCAGCAACTGCGTGCAACAGCAGTTGAACAGCACAGTGCCAATCGGGCAACCACACCATGAAACGGGCTCCGAAGCCTGCACATGTAATTGAGCCAGGGAGGCAGAGCTGGATTTGATGTGGTTCCCGGGTGGCACAGCACCCGGACCTGAGTTCCACCCCGAGACATCAAGCATCGAGATTCCGCCTCCACACAGGAACACCGAGTCAGATAATGGATATCAACATACATACTGGTACTGAGACCGCATGTGTCATGCGGGTGCCGACAGACGACATGGAAACCCTGGGCGTCTGCTCCTCGAAGTCTTGTCACTTGGTTGCATGTGCCATTCGTTTGTGAGAAGTCATGGAGTTATGAGTGACTTGTTAATTACTGTGGGTAGTATACAGGAATTAGGTGGTGTTAATGTGGTCGAATTAGTTTTTGTGACCTTAAATATTGACCGCAGATGAGCAATGGATGTCGATAAACAAACTGCAAACAAGAGAAAATTATCAGTTGGGCAAGCCCATAATGATATTCATAAAGCAAAGAGTATTCGTGTAGGTATTGATGGCTCTTCAAAGAAGCCTCTAAATACTACGAGACAGGTTAAACATCCCCAGTTATTCTATCCTCGGGATAGTCCAGGGCCTTTAGTTGTTTTTGTTGAGTCGCAAGATACGAATATTGGCAATCTACACCCCATTAATTTAGGTCGCAAACTTCATCCCAACTGAGATATTTTACATATCCAACGAGCAGGGCCAGTAAAATTGAAAATAGGGTTTTATTCTGGTATTGCAGCCAATCAGCATATTTTCCCAGATTTAACGAAGAAATTGAATGTTTCTGTAACTATTCCTACTAGTCTTGTACAACGCCTAGGTTTGATATATGGTATTCCTCTCGAAATGTCGATAGATGACCTTCGCGAAGGTTTAGAATGCGATTACAAGATTTTATCTATTTAGAGGTTATCCAAACTTTGGGTTAATGGAACTGTATTGGACGAGTACATATCCGAATGGTGAGTCTGACCTTTGCAACACAAAGCTCCACGCGACAATCCCAAATGACCACCATGAGGCCCGATGGATATACTGTTTGTTATAAGGCAATATCTCCAGTGACTTCCAACATTGTTACACCTTCCTTTAATGTTCGAGCATATTATGCTCAATTTAAGCCGGATTCTGTCGACAATATTCCTTTTCCTGTTCGTGCTTCACTACCAGAAGAGGTACCGCCCGCTGAGGTACGTGAAGTCCCTCGACTTAATAACGATAAATTGAATTCTTTGATAGACACAATTGAGCATATGATAACTGTAGCAAAAACAGATTCGACTTATAATTTTGACCGAGAGAGTATGATCCAATCCTTTCTTCAAACTCTCCTATAAGGGGATGTGTCCTCTTAAGGTGAGTGTGTCGGCTATTGTCTACCACTTTTTTGCTTCACATGTTTCCCTCACGCTTTTGCGCCATACAGTGGAACGCTAGATCTCCCCTGACCAATAGATTTCCTCTCCTTCATTATTTGGATGCTCATAACACAGATATTGTTCTACTGTCTGAAACCCGGATGCTACGTACCTCCCCTCTCTATATCAGATCCTTTCAGTATTTCGTCTCCCTTAAGGATGACAGAGGGACGGCTATATATTTAAGGAATAAGCATGCTGGTGAGCCTTTTAATATTACTTATCCTGACGGTTTCCATGCCGTTGATGCAGTGGCGATTAGGTTGACACTCGGCNCGGTTTCCATGCCGTTGATGCAGCGGTGATTCGGTCGACACTCTGCTACTTTACTATCACTATAGTCTATATATATGTACATCCTAAGTTTCGATGTTCAGCACACGATTGGAAGTCTTTCTTCTCCCAGTTTCCACATCCTGTAATTATAGGCGGCGATTTAAATTGCCACCATCGTCTATGGGGTAATCCCTTTGAGGATGTTTCTGGCCGACGTTTGTCAGAATTTTTACTCATTTCATCTTTTACTTTACTGAACAGTACGCAACCAACATGGACAGGGTCTCCACATTTCCGCTCCACTGCCATTGATTTAACTTTCGTTTCTGCCAGCCTCTCTAGCTGTTTAATCTGGTCAGTCCACAATGATACATGGGGTAGTGACCATTTTCCAATTATCCTCACTTATTCACTAACGCCTCAGTCTCCTTCCCCTACTTTTCGTCGATACCGTTTACTATATAATCGGGCTGATTGGTGCAAATTCTCTTCCTTAATTTCGGAAGCAACAACCCGTTTCCCCCCGGTTACTGCTTTTAATATAAACATGATGAATAATGTTTTCTATATGTCTCTTTTGGAATCTGCTAAAAGTTCTATGCCTTTTCGACCTTTTCATATTGGTGATCGGAAACATGGTTCCACTTGGTGGGATGGACAATGTGACGAAGTTAATCGCCATCGTTTAATGCACTTCACCAATATAAACGACAGGCTACATTGGCCAATTTTATACATCTTAAGAAATGCCAAGCAGAGGCGCACAAGTTGTGGTCTGAACGTAAAAAGCTTAGCTGGAATAATTTTTGTGCTTCACTTTCTCGTATTACTTTCTCTCGTACATTATGGGGCAAATTTAAAGCATTTCGCGCTAGGAAAGAGGGACAGTGTTCCCATCATATTTCTTTCCCCCTTGTTCCTGCTATTATGAATCGCATTGCCCCTGATACCGTCCCAGAAGCTGATACCTTCTGTTTTCCTTCCGTTGTTTCTCATGCAGCTTCACGTGATCATCAGGTTTTTCTTACAGGGCATTTACAGTGGAGGAATTAAGCCATTGTTTGCACACCACAGGTAATACCACCCCTGGTTTGGATTACATATCGTATGGTCTCCTTAAGCACCTTCCTCGCTCCACTCTTGTTTGGTTAGCTAAATTCTATGATAAAGTGTTTTGTTATGGATGTAACCCTGATGTGTGGAGGGATTTTGAAATAGTCCTGATTTTGACACCTGGAAAATCTCCTCTATCAGCTGAGTCTTATCGTCCGATTGCTCTGTATTCTTGTTTAACGAAACTTTTTGAGAAATTGGTAAAACACAGGCTTAAATGGTGGTTAGAATATCATTGTTTACTTGGTCCAGAACAACTTGGTTATCGTTCTGGTATTAGTACCCTGGATGCTGCTGCTGTATTGTTTTCACATATTCGAGATGCTTATGCTCACCGAAATGTCTTGGGTACTGTGTTTTTAGACTTGGAATCGGCCTCTGATAATGTTAATCTTAAACTCCTTTATGATAAAATGTTTAAATTAGGTTTACCACATACTCTTATATGATGTATCCATTCTTTGTTTAGCATTCGTCCTTATACGCCTCGAGTACCTGATGGAGCAGTTTTAGTTCGTCAGGTGTCCCATGGTTTGGTTCAAGGTAGTACTCTTAGACCCTTACTGTTTATCTTTTATACTCAAAACATCATATTTCACCTGGGCTCCCATGTTCGCTCTATTCAATATGCTGACGATATTTTTTTTGGGTTGAATGTATCTCTTATGACAATGCTTGTACTTCTCTGACTATAGTCCTTGATTCTTTATCACTTTGGTTGGATGATCATGGTTTCAATCTTTCTGTGGATAAGAAGAGCGCCTTGTATTTCACGTGTAAACGGCCCCAGTCACCACTTCCCTCTCCAACCATCAGAGGTTATTCTCTACCCTGCGTGACAAAAGTACGATGTTTGGGAATCTTTTTAGAGTCCCGTGGTGGATGGACTACCCATGTTGAATACACTATTACCAAATGCCGCAAACGAATTAATATTTTTAAGGCTCTCGCCCATTATCGTTGGGGTTCTAGTTTTTTTGCTCTTCGCTCTTTTTACGTGTCTACTATACAGTCTGTTTTAGATTATGGTATTCCGGTTGCTGGTCAGCTGCCACTCCTTTTGGCGAACAAATTAGAAACTATACAGAACATTTGCCTCAGACTTATTCTTGGGGCTTTCTCTTCTACGCCCATTATTGTCCTGCGTATGGAATCTTTCCTTTTGTCCTTAACCGACCGTTATAGAATATTGGAAGGTAAACATTGGATTCGTACTCGTGATTTTCGTGTAAGAAGTATTGTACAGGCGGTTCACAATTTTGGTTACGTCCTACCGAAACTATTACTTACGACGGCACGCTTCGTTACCCCTCCATCTAGTTTGTTACACCGCTTGCAGTACGAGGTTTCGTTTCGCTTTCCTTGTCCCATCTTTCTTTCCCCTACTAAAACTGTTTCTCCCATTGTTCTTCAACAATAATTTACGGCTAATGTTTCTGAATATCCCGACTGTACTTTGATATACACGGATGCCTCCAAAACTGTCGACGGTGTTGGGTCTGTGTATTTTGATGCTTCACATAAATGTTCTGGTCTTTTTAAACTCCCTTCTACTGCCACAATTTATTATTCCAAACCTTTTGCAGTGTATATGACTTTAGGCTATGTATACGATCACAGAGTCTCAAATCCTCTGATTATATCTGATTCACGAAGTGCCCTTACAGCTTTGTCTTTTCCTACTCCCCATAAGGACATGCTTATATGGCTCATACGGGAACAGTGCGTTCTTTTGGATAAACTCAGTGTATATGTCCTTTTTATGTGGGTACCAGGGCATGTCGGGATTCAGGGGAATGAGATGGTAGATAAACTTGCAAAATTGAGTGTTTTAGAGGGTGTCTCGAAACCACTGCTTTCCTTTTCGGTTTTGTATCCCTTATTAACCAGGGAAGTTTTTCGGCATTGGAAACAGACATGGGAAACTTATACCTCTTTTTCTAATACCTTGTACGCCCAACTATTTCCCACATATTCTCGACCAACGTATCAACTTTGTAGTTCCCGTGGTTTAGCTGTTACTTCTTTTCGTCTCTTTTCCGGTCATAATGCAACCCAATTTCATTTGTATAAGCTTCATATAGTCTCTAACCCTCCTTGTGTATGTGGGGCCCCTAGTGCAGATTTGACCCATCTTTTGTTTCAGTGTTCCACTGTAGGTAATCGAAGTTCGTTGTATGCTGCTCTGCGTAAGGTTCGTGTGAATTTTCCTGTCTCTTACCCTTCGGTACTTTTTCATGACCCC
>NQII01002023.1:542970-573640 GCA_002778355.1 Clitarchus hookeri | reverse complement strand
ATATATATATATATATATATATATATATATATATATATGATTTCGAGTTTTGTGGTATATATGCTTGCTGATCATGCGCAACCTAAGGCCATACAGAATTTGTGCATTCTAATTATTAAATAAATAAAAGTTTATGTACGTGACTAATGTAATAGAATATACATAAATAACAGTGTTTTCTCATGCGTAATTTAAAGGCGTCTAAAGAAACTGTTATGAGCAGATACAATGAAAATGACTTGTTTTATCATCATTTTTTCTCCTCGAGTGATCGTACAATCTGAAGTGTTTGCTCATTGAATTATATTCTGCTATGTCATAGGCTAGGTTTGAACAAAAAGTACGGCATACTGTGATTTGAGTTAATCATCCGCTGTTTTCAAGTTTTTTTACATAAAAAAAAAAAAGAAAAGTAATGGAAGAGTTCGATGGAAATCAAATTTTGGCAAATGCCCTTGCTCAACAGGTGCGTAATGAGCTACGTCTTTATGGTATAAAATCGTTTTAGAAATAATGATATTACCTTGATTGTTATTGAATTTTTTTTTTCATTCCGTTATGAAATGAAGCGTTGATAACCAGCATTACATACATTAATTTCGCACGGTTTATAAATTTTATTAGTCGCTATATGCGTACATAACTAGCAGCAAACAAGGTTTATTGGGTGAATCTCTGACATTATGCTATCAAAATGAATACAAACTTTTTTTATGAGGTTATCCCCATTTGCTAGGTTTCTGTGGAACAAATGATGTCCCTGTGTTTGAATTCACTTAAAAAGTAGCAGTAATTAGCTTCGTGCCCATCAAAAATTGCACTTAATGTGATGTCGTTATACTGTTGTTGGAATTAAAACCGAGGATAAATGCACCCTTGAATAGCCTCTTGAGCAACGGCATGGACAATGTACTGTATGTCACCACATTAAATACATACCTTCTTATTGCTTTTGAGTTTTAAATTGTTTGTATATGTCAACAGGGTATATCGTTATAATTGCAGCATATACTATGGTACAGGATAATAGTAAAGAAAACTGTAAAGTAAGAATCCTAAAAATTAAAAAAAAATCACTGATAATGCTTATTTGCATAGCTCCAGAAAAGTGCATTGATCCAAATCAGCACAACTCATTCAGGAATGGGGTCAACTATGCTAAGTTAGTTTGGTAATTTTCTAGTTTAGGGGCTTTTCTGAAAATAATAAAAAAAACTCCAGAAAGTGGTATATTTCGACTNGAGTCGAAATATACCACTTTCTGGAGTTTTTTTTCTTATTTTCAGAAAAGCCCCTAATCTAGAAAATTACCGTTAGTTTCAGCCAGTATGTTATATGAAAGTATATGCAAGGAAGGGGTGCCATATTCATAGACAGCAAGAATTGGGTATGCATTGAATGTGTAGGAAGAAACTATGTTCATTTTACAGACCAGGGCAAGAAGATATTAGAGAATCTGCTAGGCAGGGAGATAGCTGGCTGTTTGGAAGGAGGTTGGATTGTTCAGGGAGGACAGGAATAGTAACCAAAGCATAGAAGCAGAGGAATTGAAAGGGGTTTAGAAGTAGAACGGTTGGGAGAAATTTTGACCACTAAAGCAGACCTAGAAGGTCTGTGTATTCAANTGAAAGGGGTTTAGAAGTAGAACGGTTGGGAGAAATTTTGACCACTAAAGCAGACCTAGAAGGTCTGTGTATTCAATGGAGGGGGAAGGAAATCATTGTGAGGATTGCATTAAGTTAATTAGAGTTAATTGTAGAAGCTAATACAAGTTGGACAGCTTTTGGGGAATGGTCGAAGGATATAGGGCTGATACAACCATAGCAGTGGAGATACAGCTTAGTGAGGAAGTATTAGATAGTGAATGCNGGTCGAAGGATATAGGGCTGATACAACCATAGCAGTGGAGATACAGCTTAGTGAGGAAGTATTAGATAGTGAATGCCGACAAGATAAATTTACAATCTGCATAAGGGACAGGAAAGGAGGGAAAATAATGGTGTGCTTAAGATATGGCTTTGACGGGTTGGTTTGTGATGTGGCCGAGGTGATGTAAATTGAGATAAGNAAATAATGGTGTGCTTAAGATATGGCTTTGACGGGTTGGTTTGTGATGTGGCCGAGGTGATGTAAATTGAGATAAGAGGGAAGCGTACACACTTTACACTGCTAGCAGTGTACAGGTACTTGGTCAGGGGTGGCCGGCAATAGAGGAGGTCAAAGAAAGGATTTATGAACTGTGGAACAAAGCAGTTGGCAGTAGTTACGAGGGACCTGAATATGCCAGGTGTGGAGTAATTAGAAGAAGCTGAGGGGGTGGGCAACATGATGCAGAGGATGGCATCACAAATAGTGAACATAGGGCTGGTTCAGGCAGTAGAAACACTCGCAATAAGGGTAATTATATAGAATAGCCGCTTTTCTGAAGGAAACATAGTAGACCNGTTCAGGCAGTAGAAACACTCGCAATAAGGGTAATTATATAGAATAGCCGCTTTTCTGAAGGAAACATAGTAGACCCACAAAAAGTAACATAAATGGGTTGTGCACAGCTAACCTTTTTGATATTGATGAGGGCATAGTGGTAAAATATGCAGAACGTAGTAAATAAATTAGATAAAATATGAGGAGTTTGGCCGCTTTGTTTACGTCGGANTAAAATATGAGGAGTTTGGCCGCTTTGTTTACGTCGGACGCCATGTTGAATAGCAATGTAATGCTGTCGGCACAGACGTGTACTGAGTTTAGTTGCCCGGTATATGGCATACTTTGTGGTTCGCGGTGAGTGGAGTATTATTTGCGCGTGGCTTGCGATGTCCGAACCCAACCGTATGAAGACTTGTGATTGAAGAATGGACGGTACGAGTGTTGGTGTTGGTTAAGCCAAAGAATGCCATGGTTCAGGAGTCTTAGATTGCATCAGTGATCACAATATTCTAATGGTGGAAATCAAGATTGGAAAGCTGATGATAGAGGATCGTAGGGTTAGAGTAATATGGCAGTTTAGGAAAGGAAACTAGGGGGCAGAAAATTTCTTGAAGAATAGGTTTGAGCATTGGGCCAAGGTTGATTAAGCAGGCAAAGAGTGAATACCTAGGCAGTATGATAGAGGAAGGGAAAGGGAAGGAATAGAGAACATTGTATAAGTATATTAATAAACTTTAAAGAAGGGAATGAGATATCCCTGTGTTGGATAGCAAGGAGAGTTTTAAGTATAACCACTGAGCAGGATTTACAACAACCCGTCCGTCCGTAATCCGTTCGTCAATCACGTGACCAACAGCCAATCAGAGGTGTCCACTAATTCTATCCGTCCGTCCGTCCGCCAAAACCTTGGCAAGCTTTAACTTTTAAGGGATGGATGGAAATACAGCCTTCTAAACTATTCTTTTTGAATACCCATTCATTCCAAGTTATTAGAAGGCTTTGTAGAATGTGCAGTGTTTTGTTTTGCTCGTTTTTTGTTTTTATGCGTTTGTTTTTGTAGCTGTAAATTGGAATGATATTACATTTTTGGTGAAGAAATGTTGTTAATCACATTGGGAACACAAGTTCCTTGAGTGCAATAGCAAATGAAATAAAATTATTCTTACATTATTAAAAAAAAAATTTAACTACCATTAATTTTTGTTATTTACGTGTACTTGCATTTTGTGTATTTGTACACACACAATACTGCCCATAATTTCCACTTCTAATGGAGAATATTTCGTACTTCTAAACAGTTTTGTTTGTATTAGTTTGCAGCAATGAACTTTATGGCGTACGTACAAAGTTTGGTTGCAAATCGCTCAGCTTATAGACGGACGGACGCGGCGGGTTATTGTAAATCCTGCCTGACAAGGAAAAAGCTGAGTTGTTGCAAACCCGGTACTTGTCAGTGTTTGAGGAACAAGATGATGGTAAAGGAAAGGTGAGATGAAAAGTAGGATGTACAGAAAGTTCAGGATAAGGGAGACGACTATAGCTGAGGTTATAGGGGGATTGAAGAGTAGCAAGGCAGTGGGTCCAGATGGTATAGAGAAAGGATCAGTAATTATTAAGTTTAGTGACTTTTCTGAAGAGAAAAAAAAATCACGGAAAATGGTATATTTTTACTTTACTAATGACACAGAACACAAATATACAAGGGGCATGAACATACGACTAATTTTGTAATATGTGCCCACCTAACCTAACAGAACCTAACCCCACGATGGGTGAATCACTATTTTACAATTTTAAACTAACCTAGGATTTTAGGGTTATACAGTAACCTAGGATTGTAGGGTTATATACTAACGTAGGATTGTAGGGTTATACACTAACCTAGAATTGTAGGGTTTTAAATTAACCTAGGATTTTAGGGTTTTACACTAACCTAGGATTGTAGGGTTTTAAACTAACCTAGGATTGTAGGGTTTTAAACTAACCTAGGATTGTAGGGTTGTACACTAAACTACGAATTTAGGATTTTAGGGATTTAAAGGTATCGTTAAACACACCAAAAGAATATCAATTAACTCACCTAGAAGGCGGCTGGTACAATTCCTCTGTCAACAGCCAATTCAACCTTACCTCACTCGACGAAACACCATGTTCCACTAAAATTCCACATACGCGAACATAACGCACTGAAGCACTCGTTCATAGCCAAATATAACTAAGTGAAGCACTTGTTCATAGCCAAATATTACGCACTGATATTCTTTCATAGGCGAATATAACGCACAGAAGCACTCGCTTTTGCTTTCTCCGTTTTAAATCCGCCGGATTGGGACCTCACGACTCACCCCTGCAAAGACACAATGGCTACTGACCTGTTTCAAAAATTTCCGTTAACAACGCGTCACAGTGACTTAACAATATCCACAAGCCAATATGGTGACGGCAGGAATCATGGCGTCACCAAAAATCATGGCGTCCACCTTAAACAAAGCGGCGAACTACTTGTACTTTTAACTATTTTATTTAATACGTTCTACTTATTTTAACATGACACCCTCCTGAATATTAACTAGGTAAGCTGTGCAGAACCCATTAATGCAACTTTTGTTGGTCTAGTACGTTTCGTTCAGAAAAGTCACCAATCTTAATAATTACCATTAATGGTACATTTTATTCACGGAAGAAAACAGATTTATGAAACAATAAAAAATAAAAACTGAATGGACAGCAGGACAAGTTTAACAATTTAATGGAAGGTCAACAGGAAACAGACATAAACAATGTAGTGTGGGAATGGATTGCTGCTTGTAGGGCTGCAAGGCTGCCAGTCTCTGGACCACTAATCCAGGAGCAAACCCTACAAGTAGCACGAAAACTGGGGAAAAATGAGTTTATAAAGCTTCAAATGGCTGGCTTGAAAGTTTCAGAAATCGTCACAATATTGTCTGTAGTGTATATATGGTGAAGCTACAGGTTTTGATTCACATACTGCTGACGAATGGAAGCTAAAAATGTGTTTTAATTTGCGGCAATATGGTGGGCGACCTTGAAAAATCTTGGTCATTTGAAAAGCTGCTAATATAGGAATATATATTCCTGTCCACTACAATGGAAGACTAACAGGAAAGCCTGGATGACAGCTGCCATTATGGAGGAATGGCTTCTTGGTTTCAACTTGAAAATGAAAATCCAGAACAGGAAGGTGTTGCTATTTTTGGATATTGCAACATGTTACCCTCACATCAAACTAGGCCTATGTACTAACGTGACACTCATATTTTTCCCTGCCAACACAACATTGATAACGCAGCCCATGGATGAGGGTGTAATATACACTCTCAAATGTTTTTTGCAGGAAGAAAGTGTTAAAGTGTCTTCTTATACAAATTGAAAACAGTGTATCATTGACAGCTAACTCACCAAGAAAATAACTGTTAGGAACTGTGTTTATTGGGTTGCTCGTGTCGCAAAAGAGATTTGTCCTTTGCAAAAGCAGGCTTCAAAGTGATTGAGGAGACTGACGATAATGAGGACAAATAATCCCTCAAGAGCTTACTGATCTGTTGAGAAGAAGGTGCCAGGTTACTGATTCTGAGGCTATCATTTCATTCAACGATGATCTCTGCACTGGAGGAGGACTTGAAAGAGCAGTTCACCTGATACAGAGCAACCCAGCCGACGAAGCTGACCAAGAAGATGATGAAAGCAAATACGACAGAGAGGATGAGAGTAAACAAACTGTAGACAACTTGAAGATCTAGAGCTATGTTTAAGCTCTATGTGCTGTGCATGATCTTGAGGAATTTGCTGCATTCAGAAACTGTTCAATGCTTGTTGAGTTGATGCAGGGTGTTACAGGACTGATTCAAAAGGCTACTATCCAAAAGACAGTAAAGCAGTCAACTTGAATGGACATGTAGCAGAACACAGCCTCGACATGACTACACAGATATGGTATTGTAATGACAATACACTACATACTGTATATTATATTTGCAGCAAAATTTTAATGTATCTTGTTAATATAATTAATGCACACTTATTAAATAAAAATGTAATTAATATCATTTTCTTGCCTTTTACAGAATAGAGATATTAGAAATAAAGAGTGCTGTTGATTGAAAACTGAATGACTATTAATTTCATAGCTCATCTGTAGAAAGTTATTTGCTTTAAGTATGTCAAATTTCACATATATGCTATTCACGGTAAAGTGAGCACTTTTGAAAGTTCATTTGGAATAATAGTCAACAAATATATTTTATTTTAACTTTTGAGTGCAGTGGGATATGCACATGTATTTATTACTTACATGGCAATACTAATTTAAGGAAGTGGTTAAAGGATAAAAAATGGGTGAAAGGAAAAAGTAACTATGGCCTCAAATGTGCTCACTTTACTGTGAACAACCTATAAGCAGAAAAACAAAGAAAATTTTACAATCATTAACAAAAATTATGCTTAAATAAAAATATTTTATAAATATTACGCGCTCACTGCTTTGCATTTTATAAATGTTACGCGCTCGCTGCTTTGCATCCTGCGCGGGTGAGTGGAAGTGAAGGGCAGCAGTTATATGATAGCGGCGGCAGCAAGTCAATGGATGGTTTTGAATGACAGGCAAGCTATAGGCTGGTGGGCACGTATCTGTTACCGAAAGCGAGCATTGTGTTGCGGTGGTGCGTGCTGCTGACTCCGGTTGTATTGAGATTCTGCGTCTATCTCAGGAATTTTCTAGTTGTTTACCGCCCTAGATTCTGTCCGCATGACTGGGGTGCATCAAACTTTCCAGGTCAAGGTCAGCAAAGTATAAATTGTGTGACGGGCCTCCGGGCCAAGAGTAGTTGACTGGATGATTGGCTGAGTTTCAGCGACACGACGAGTAGCGGGAGAAGTGACCAGCAGAAGGGAAATGTGTGGTTGCGAGTATCAAGCAGTGAAGAGTGTGGTGGACTCTTGGACTAGATGCGTGAGTGAAAGACATTGCAAATGATGGCAACAGACAGACTGAACGTGTGTTAATGATGAGTATGAATTAATTGAATATAACGAAATAGTGACATTGAGATGGTCGTTAATTAGAGTTTAAATAGACATTAAATATTGCGTTAACTGTTAAATAATAAGAGAAAGAGTGAAGATAGATAATTGAATGCTGTAAATAATAGTTATGTAAATAAATTAGAAATGAAATATAGTTATTTTTTTTTTTTTATTAAGACCTCCATCCCTTACAAACTTAGATATGCCCCCCCTGGGGTATCCCATGTAACAATATTTTTTTATCACAATTTCATCCACAGATATTAACTTTTACTCTATTTGCTTTGCTTATTCATATGCNTTTGCTTATTCACATGCAACGAAACGTCAACTTCCTCAAATGCAATAAGTGTTAAAAGTTTCTTCTTCGCTTTCAGAATTTTTTCTTGTTTCCGCAGTTGGTGTGTCGTATATGCTAACATCGAAACTGTTCATTATGTCTTTGCTCGGCACTAAGTTGCTGTAACAGTCCTTTTCACACAGAGCTGTACTTTATTCTTAATAGTGAATCTAGGATGGTCAAANCAACGAAACGTCAACTTCCTCAAATGCAATAAGTGTTAAAAGTTTCTTCTTCGCTTTCAGAATTTTTTCTTGTTTCAGCAGTTGGTGTGTCGTATATGCTAACATCGAAACTGTTCATTATGTCTTTGCTCTGCACTAAGTTGCTGTAACAGTCCTTTTCACACAGAGCTGTACTTTATTCTTAATAGTGAATCTAGGATGGTCAAATTAATACGGTTTCTCGACTTCACGTTAATGGCAGACAACATTGCATTACGAAATGGTAATGTAAATATTTCCTTAGTATATAATGTTATTGCTCTGAAAGGCTGTTCGCCTCCTGAATTTTTATGTTGATAAATGGCAATGGAAAAACTGCAACTCTTGGCTTCTTTTCCTGGATAGGGTTCTGGTCAGTTGACTAGCATTAGGTTTTGCCATTCTGTATTTAGCACTCATCTAACTCTTTACTAGAAAAGGACAATGGAAGATAATGCACATAAGGTCGGTTCACAAAATTCAGAACGACATTGGATCTCAATTTTTACGTATAACATGAAATACCTTAAGATTACGTGGCAGTCGTTTCACAATCTCCATACATAATGTTTTCAAAAATTTAAAAGACTTTGTAACGTGGGCACTTGCACAGTTACAGCCGGCTTTAAGTTGCCGACTACCACTCTACCAGCTGAAGACGGAGTAACACGAGACTCTGTAAAATGGACGCCAATTAAATATGAAATAAAGTCAAGTTCCGGTGTATTTGTTCTATACTTTTATTTAACATTTAAGTGACACAGTTCACATCCAAAGTTCAGGTATGCAGAGTACGAACCGTTCACATATAAATAGACAAGTGCAGAACAGCGCCACAGTCGTTTACGAAGTAATTTAGTTCTTAAAAAGTTGCCCGGAGAAAATTAAATGCAGCGACCTCCCACACCGGTGGAGAAATAATCTAATAAGGTCTAGTTTGCCGGTGTGGGGGTTAGCGCTAAGCTTGACGCGGCCTAGGCGAGCACTAGTTGACGACTGCTTCAGACGACTACTTGATTCAACTCCTTGAGATGACTGACTTACCCAACTGCTCGATATCAACTGACAGAAGGCGACAGGCCCACATATACTGGTGCTGCCTATCACCCCCCTTTCCTCAGATAAGGGTCTGGCGTGTTGCCACGCACGCTCTCCACGCATTATCGAAACTGCGTCGTAGGAACTAAAACTGTCGACGCAGTCTGAAAAAAACTAATCTAATGTTGACGCTTAACGAAAACTCCAACTTTTAAAACAGCAAACATCTACCCGATAAACAAACTATCATGGCAAATTAACCACCAAGGCTTTAATTTTAAACCTGATAAAAATATTACGAAGCTTACCAAAGTGAAAGAAAATTAAACACGTGTCCCGAAAATTAAGAATACTGCGTCATTACAACCTCTTACAAAAATGTTATCTTCTTTATACAGTTTTGACTTGAGTGCTTCCTGCAGAAATGATACACTGAAGTACACTTCATCTAAAGACTTGAAGGCAAGCTCATTGTTTTAAATATTTTCAGCTATTGACAAGTTAGTGTTCTTGGACAGTTCACATACAATGGGTGTTTAATGAATCTCTTCATTACAGACAAAAAATGGAAACAAGTCATTCAATATTCAACGACAGAACCTTAGAACAAAAGCTTGCAACTGTTTACCTCGTGCAGAATGGGTTTCAAAAATTGAAGGAAGAAGAAATTTTGCTTGTGATTATACATCTCACTCAAGACTTTTGCTGTGTTCCATTTCTCTAGTTTGTGCAGTAACACTAAAATGTGTTTGTAGCCCAATATACTGTTCAAGTATACGTATAACAGCCCATTTGCAGGTAAGCCATCGTGTAGTAGAGAGCTTTACAAGATTAAAGAACTTTCTTTTTTCTGTCATCATTTATCATGCCAGATAGTTCTTTANTGTAAAATGGACGCCAATTAAATATGAAATAAAGTCAAGTTCCGGTGTATTTGTTCTATACTTTTATTTAACAGTTCAAGTGACACAGTTCACATACGAAGTTCAGGTATGCAGAGTACGAACCGTTCACAGATAAATAGACACGTNAGTGACACAGTTCACATACGAAGTTCAGGTATGCAGAGTACGAACCGTTCACAGATAAATAGACACGTGCAGAACACTGCCACAGTCGTTTACGAATTATTCATGTTATAAAAACTTGCCCGAAGAAAATTAAATGCAGCGACCTCCCACACCGGCGGAGAAATAATCTAATAAGGTCTAGTTTGCCGGTGTGGGGGTTAGCGCTAAGCTTGACGCGGCCTAGGCGAGCACTAGTTGACGACTGCTTCAGACGACTACTTGATTCAACTCCTTGAGACGACTGACTTACCCAACTGCTCGGTATCAACTGACAGAAGGCGACAGGCCCACATATACTGGTGCTGCCTATCACCCCCCTTTCCTCAGATAAGGGTCTGGCGTGTTGCCACGCACGCTCTCCACGCATTATCGAAACTGCGTCGTAGGAACTAAAACTGTCGACGCAGTCTGAAAAAAACTAATCTAATGTTGACGCTTAACGAAAACTCCAACTTTTAAAACAGCAAACATCTACCCGATAAACAAACTATCATGGCAAATTAACCACCAAGGCTTTAATTTTAAACCTGATAAAAATATTACGAAGCTTACCAAAGATAAAGAAAATTAAACACGTGTCCCGAAAATTAAGAATACTGCGTCATTACAACCTCTTACAAAAATGTTATCTTCTTTATACAGTTTTGACTTGAGTGCTTCCTGCAGAAATGATACACTGAAGTACACTTCATCTAAAGACTTGAAGGCAAGCTCATTGTTTTAAATATTTTCAGCTATTGACAAGTTAGTGTTCTTGGACAGTTCACATACAATGGGTGTTTAATGNTGCAGAAATGCAGAAATGATACACTGAAGTACACTTCATCTAAAGACTTGAAGGCAAGCTCATTGTTTTAAATATTTTCAGCTATTGACAAGTTAGTGTTCTTGGACAGTTCACATACAATGGGTGTTTAATGAATCTCTTCATTACAGACAAAAAATGGAAACAAATCATTCAATATTCAACGACAGAACCTTAGAACAAAAGCTTGCAACTGTTTACCTCGTGCAGAATGGGTTTCAAAAATTGAAGGAAGAAGAAATTTTTCTTGTGATTATACATCTCACTCAAGACTTTTGCTGTGTTCCATTTCTCTAGGTTGTGCAGTAACACTAAAATGTGTTTGTAGCCCAATATACTGTTCAAGTATACGTATAACAGCCCATTTGCAGGTAAGCCATAGTGTAGTAGAGAGCTTTACAAGATTAAAGAACTTTCTTTTTTCTGTCATCATTTATCATGCCAGATAGTTCTTTATATATAAATTTCCTTACGGGCACTGCCTACCGGCGGGCAGCTGCAAAATTTAAATAGGAAATCCCATGTTAAGTAAATTTTGCTATGTTAATTTTCAAGATAGGCATTTCAAACAAAATGTATTCTTCACAATTTTTTTCCGAGATGATCCCTACAAGCATTTATTTTAAATACATAATAAAGTAGGTACATTTTAAAAATTCCTTGCATACGGGCTATACACTGAGGCAACAAAAGTCATGGGATACCTCCTAATATCGTGTCGGACCTCCTTTTGCCCGGCGAAGTGCAGCAACTCGACGTGGCATGGACTCAACAAGTCTTTGGAAGTCCCCGGCAGAAATATTGAGCCATACTGCCTCTATAGACGTCCATAATTGCGAAAGTGTTGCCGGTGCAGGGGTTTGTGCACAAACTGACTTCTTGAGTATGTCNGGGTTTGTGCACAAACTGACTTCTTGAGTATGTCCCATAAATGTTCTATGGGATTCATGTCGGGCGATATTAGTGGTCAAATCATTCGCTGGAACTGTCCAGAATGTTCTTCAAACCAATCGCGAACAGTTGTGTCCCGGTGGCATGGCGCATTGTCATCCATAAAAATTCCTTCGTTGTTTGGGTACATGAAGTCGATGAATGGCTGCAAGTGGTCTCCAAGTAGCTGAACATAACCCTTGCCAGTCTATGATCGGTTCAGTTGGACCAGAGGACCCAGTCCATTTCATGTAAAAACAGCCCACACCATTATAGAGCAACCACCAGCTTGCACAGTTCCTTGTTGACAACTTGGGTCCATGGATTCGTGGGGTCTGCGCCACACTCGAACCCTACCATCAGCTCTTACCAACTGAAATCGGGACTCATCTGACCAAGCCACAGTTTTCCAGTCGTCTAGGGTCCAACCAATATGGTCACGAGCCCAGGAGAGGCGCTGCAGGCTATGTCATGCTGTTAGTAAAGGCACTCGAGTCTGTGTTCTGCTGGCATAGCCCAGTACAGCCAGAGTTTGCCGCACTGTCCTAACGGACACGTCCGTTGTACGTCCCACATTGATTCCTGCTGTTATTTCACGTAGTGTTGCTTGTCTGTTAACACTGACCATTCTGCTCACACGTCGTTGGTCTCGGTCATTTAGTGCAGGCGGTCGGCCACTGCGTTGTCCATGGTGGGAGGTTATGCCTGAAATTAGGTATTCTCGGCACAGTCTTGACACTGTGGATCTCGGAATGTTGAATTCCCTAACCATTTCCGAAATGGAATGTCCCATGCGTCTAGCTCCAACTACCATTCCACGTTCATAGGTCTGTTAATTCCCGTCATGTCAGAAACCTTTTCGCATGAATCACTTGACTACAAATAAAAGCCCAACCTATGCACTGCCCATTTATATATTTTGTACGCGATACTACTGCCATCTGTGTATTTGCATATTGCTATCCCATGACTTTTGTCACCTCAGTGTACATGCTCAAGGAAACTTCTCTGCTGCAGGGAACTTGCCCTAAAAAATTCCTGAATGCATTTTGTTTGAAATGCCTATCTTTAAAATTAACGCACTGAGGCGAAATTTACTTAAAATGGGATTTCCTATTTAAATTTTGCAGCTGTAAGCCTTTAGGCAGTGCCCTTAAGAGACTGCAATTAAACCAATCATATGTTTTTCAAATCATAAACTCTAATTAACTTGGTAATTCATATGAANCGGAATGTTGAATTCCCTAACCATTTCCGAAATGGAATGTCCCATGCGTCTAGCTCCAACTACCATTCCACGTTCATAGGTCTGTTAATTCCCGTCATGTCAGAAACCTTTTCGCATGAATCACTTGACTACAAATAAAAGCCCAACCTATGCACTGCCCATTTATATATTTTGTACGCGATACTACTGNGCATGAATCACTTGACTACAAATAAAAGCCCAACCTATGCACTGCCCATTTATATATTTTGTACGCGATACTACTGCCATCTGTGTATTTGCATATTGCTATCCCATGACTTTTGTCACCTCAGTGTACATGCTCAAGGAAACTTCTCTGCTGCAGGGAACTTGCCCTAAAAAATTCCTGAATGCATTTTGTTTGAAATGCCTATCTTTAAAATTAACGCACTGAGGCGAAATTTACTTAAAATGGGATTTCCTATTTAAATTTTGCAGCTGTAAGCCTTTAGGCAGTGCCCTTAAGAGACTGCAATTAAACCAATCATATGTTTTTCAAATCATAAACTCTAATTAACTTGGTAATTCATATGAACCTTTGGAACTACAAATATGTGGTGAATGACATACAGGCTTCACTAATACCATACTAGGAAGTGGAATGGTGTCCCTCAACAGTGTGAAGATGGAATGGTTTTTGCCACACAAAGGTTTTTGCCACACAAATTATTTGCTGCATCAGTAGTAATAGCTGTTAGGTTTTTCACATTCAGATCCATTTTATTTTCAAATATGATCTGAGAGTTTCGGAAAGAGCATCAGCAGTAGCTCTCTGAACTTCGATTAAACCAAGGAAATCTCTGATGATTTTGGAACTACTTTCGCTAAATTACCACACATATAGTGCCATTTTTTTTTTTTTAACAGATGTCAGTTGATGTAAAATTGCACATTTTAAATATGTCAAACTTTTTAAAATGGTGGACATATAGCCATTTTAACTTAGAAAGCTATATCATCAAAACCATGTAATCAATTCCAACTTCACTTTGTATGCTGGCAGTAGATATTACAACTATCAAAAGTATCGACATGGATACCTTTTGTTCTCCATTTTGAAAGATAGCACCATGTGAATAAATAAAGGTCTTCTGTGAGGCACTTGTTTTCAAAATGGTAGCTATATAAATATTTTAGGTTAGTATATTTTATTAACGAAACAAATTCCAACTTAACTTTATATGCTAGCAGTACCTTTTAGAACCATCAAATTTGTCTGTTCGGAGCCTTATTTCTCTGTCATTTTGTAAGATAACCCCACCAATAAAAAATAAATATCTTGGGAAACAATCAACCCATTCTTACCAAATTTTAAAAAGATGTACTGTGGTAGGCCATATTAATATATGTATTTTTTAAGTATGACACAATTATTTCCAGAATGGTGGCTATAAAATAACTTTAGCTTTGTGTGCTATATCTACAAATCTATGTAATCTATTTTAACTTAATTTTGTAGACTGGCAGTATTCATTAGTCGAATATGTTAATACACAATTTTTTTGATCTCCATTTATGAAGATCATGATTTTAAAATTATGGAGGTTTTATGCCATATCTTGAGAATCAATCAACCGATTACCACCAAATGTTCCATGTAAACTTGTAAGTTTTAAGTATGCTTCATATCGTATAAGTTGGCCAGATTCTGACAGTCGGTGAGTGACAACTTGATGTATATGAAACAAACAAAGTGTCATTTACAAAATCCTGTATCAGCTGATGCACGAATGAACAAAAGTTAATATTACGTTGGCTATTCTGAGTGCACTGCCGACGCACATTAGACCAGCTGAAAATACGCGATAAGAAAGAGTTCCTTGGTTAATTAATACATTTTATTTTATGTGGTCATAAAACAGCGGTTTTTAGTGTTAGGAACTAAACTTCGTGCTATAGTAGAAATGTATAGATGTTCAAAATTAAAGCCACATTAAAACGATCCANTAGATGTTCAAAATTAAAGCCACATTAAAACGATCCATATCCAAATGAAACGCAATTTCAAAACCTTTTTTCACGTCTTAATCGCACCTCTCCAACCCCGCTTTCATTACGTGCTTTATATTAATTCCAAAAGCATACAGAAATATTGCATAATATTGTTGAATTATGTTTTCTAATAATTTGACAAAATATATTTCAAATTTGTGTCGTTCTGAGCCAATAATAGAAGAACAGTCTACTTTAAAAATACGCTATCTATTGAGCAAAATAAGCGGCTCAGACCTCGCTCCGGACAGGGTGTGCGTGCTATCTATCAGATTTTTTCTAAAGCATTATTACCAGCCACAAAAAGAAAGTGTTCCGCTTGCGGCATATATAAATTTACGAACAGATACCAATAGTTTTATTTTTCGCGAACTCTGCATAATTTTTAAAGTAACATATATTTCGTGTACAGTGATTTTGAGTAATAGTAATTTCTATTCGGCAGGTAATCGTTTGTCTACATAAATTATACTCCATATTGTTCTCCGAAAATCTATTTCCTTGTTTCCGAAGAAAGTGGGACGCCTGTGAATAGTTGTTAAGCAATCGTGACATTATTCCACGTCACATATTTCCAACTGAAATATATTAGCTATAATGTCCAATGTGTGATAATAGCTACAACTACTGTTTCGCAAATGTTATCCCAAATTCACTGTCTCGGACAATTAAAAAAGAGTTAGCAAATATTACATTTTTTGCAAGGTTTTATATTTTTACTTTTATAACCTACAATTTTTTTTAGACAGATGTCAGTCTAAAATATCTTAAAATTTGTTTAGCATTACATTTTTTTCTAGTTACTAAATTTTAAATTAATTATTTATATTTTTGCCCTTTAACATAACAATTTACTGATTAATGATTTATGCACACATTACTATTACTACAATCGCAGCTACGTATTTCTGAGTAGCAAGTTTGCCTAAAACGTCCAATGAACAGTACATTGACAAAAGGATTGGCTAATAATGACAGCATGAAAATAAACAACATCGTTGCCATGTGGCCGATCGGCTGATGACAGAAGGATACGTAGTCAGATGTAAACAGTGGCACTACTTTCGCAGACCTGTCAGAATCTGGCCAACTTATATGAGACAGGGTATAGCTGTCACTTATTTTCAAAATGATGACCCTGTAAATATTTTAGGTTAGTAAACCCGATCATTTGAATCATTAGACTGATTAAATCCGAAGTTGATGCTCCGAATCAGACCTCCGTAATGCAGTTAATTGCACACTAGCTTATTGTATAAGGTTTTCTTTCTTCAAGTCCAGAGTAAGGCATGTGCGTATGTGTTATTGTTGGCATAAGTTTCTGGTTTCATTTATAATGATATTGCTTTCAAAGAAAAATCAAGTCCTACCTACCAACTAAGTTTTTAAGAAATTATTTAAAAATTAATTGCACCCATGTTGAGGAAAGTAGTCTCATTAGTTATACCAGTAACTTCTTGTTTATTAGATCAGAACATATAGTTATGTGGAACTTCAGATGTTTGAGTTTGCTATCGTTCCCTATTTGTTTAAGGTCACCCAAATTATCTACATTTTTGATGGGACTATATAGAGTGATGTGAACAGCCAATTGCAGATTGCATACTTCTTTTTCTTTGTTATTTACAAATAAAAATTTTAGGTACTCTTTTAAAATTTTTATTCATGTTATTTACAAATTAAACACTATAATTTATAAATAAAATATAACCAAAGGTATATTTAACCAAAAATATTATTTATGTTAACAGAAAAATAAAACACTTTCGATTCCTGACATATTTAGGAAACAACCAGAAATGTCGTACAAAGAGTGATTTTTCAAAGGCTTGATTCAAAAAGTGTGAATAAACCGCAAATAGACTACAAACACTGAGAACACATACATGACTACTCCACAACTACTGGAACTCTGATTCAGGTGGAATCTTAAACAATATAAAAGTTTGTAGGTGATTTCCCGAATACAATAACAGTACTGTCATTATCTTCGTACAAAGTAAAAGTACTCTCCAGAAAATAATTTTTAAAAATTGTGTATAGAAATTAAAAAAAAAACACATTATATTAAGTAGTATAAATCTGCAACCTGCGACATTAGGCTACAAAATAATGTGTTGCCAACTTTGTTGTTGAAGAAGTCTTTTCTGTGATAAATTACCTGAACTTGCAACCCTGCTAGGAAGGGTCTTGAAGTGGGTTAGTGGGGAGATGAAGGAGAAAGAAGGCTTGTAAAGCTATGATTAGGCCGATAATAGATAATAGAGCCGTAGTCTGCGGCCTATATGTGGAAGAGGAGGTATGGGATCTGGAGAAGGTGCAAAGGAAAGCATGTGGGTTAAAGGGTGAATGGAAAAGGCAGAGGCGAGAAGGTGGGGTTGAAAGGAATTTTAGGCCATCCTTAATGCTGGAGTCGGGTTGGTGCTCTCTAAGGGACAGGCTTGTCGGGATGTATGAGGGGGTGAATAGAGTAGGAGGATGGGGGAAGTTTAGCCAAGGGACTGTACAGGGGGAGATGTAGAAACAATAGAAACTTTCAGAGGTTATGGAGGCAGACACAAATGGTGAGAACTGTGAGGCAGTGGAATGTGTTGGGGGAGGAATTTGTGATGGTGAAAGTGGTTGGTCAATTTAGAAAGGGACTGGAGAGAGAAATGGTATAATGGAATGAAGCACTTGCCACAGGGCGATAGCCCAACTTCAAGTTGAAAATAATTATTATTATTGTTACTATGGTATTATTATTAGATGGCTCACACTCTTGTTTCTTTGAGCCTAAGCGAAGCCAGTGTGGGAGGGCTACACTGATTTGCCTGCTTCATACATTTTTACCAAGTATATATGAAGCAGGTAAATCGATACAGCCCTTGTGCTGTCTTCATTCACACACTGAGAGAAACAGAGTATTGCAGATTTGCATCTATTCATTTTTCTGGAGCTATTTGGGAAGTAAGTAGGTACAAATTCCCAACAATTCCAAACCTAGAATCAATGCATAAAAAACCTACTTCCATAAATTACATAGGCAACTAAAACACTAGAAGTATGTATCTTGCAGCTTAAAGGACAGTCCACTACATTATGCAGAGAAAATGGCATATTTGACCCAATTACTCATTGCATGGATGTTAAGTAAGCAACCATTTGTCAACTTACCAATAAAGGTAAAACACAAATAATGTTTTTCAAACATTGTGCCTTGCTGAAGATTTCTTATCATTACATTGCAGCTTATTATATTTANTATTAGTATCCTTGCATGGTCACCCAAAATCTGCAGCTATAGTGATGGAAAAATGTAACAAAATGGCTGAACAAATATGTGCATTTTGCTTTGCTTTTGTTGTGTCAGTTTGGCACTACAGGACATGAGGAACATGGTGGATCATATAAACAACATAGGTTAACACCCGCAATTATTACAAATTTTTAATGCTCAAGCTACAAAATGTAATATGACGTGACTGTGCAGTTTCATAACTTAAGCTTTGCGAATGTCAAAAATGCAATCTTCATACTTCTGTGACTTCCCCTACAAAAAGCCCTTTTCTTCATAGTTACCATATTTTTTAAATGAAATGCAAACTCTCACCACTTACAAGTAGTAATTAATAAAATGGTAGTNAAAATGGCTGAACAAATATGTGCATTTTGCTTTGCTTTTGTTGTGTCAGTTTGGCACTACAGGACATGAGGAACATATTGGATCATATAAACAACATAGGTTAACACCCGCAATTATTACAAATTTTTAATGCTCAAGCTACAAAATGTAATATGACGTGACTGTGCTGTTTCATAACTTAAGCTTTGCGAATGCCAAAAATGCAATCTTCATACTTCTGTGACTTCCCCTACAAAAAGCCCTTCATAGTTACCATATTTTTTAAATGAAATGCAAACTCTCACCACTTACAAGTAGTAATTAATAAAATGGTAGTNCCTTCATAGTTACCATATTTTTTAAATGAAATGCAAACTCTCACCACTTACAAGTAGTAATTAATAAAATGGTAGTCAAATGTCACAATTTTTTGAATAAATTAAATCATATCCACTTAAAAAGATACTTAAATATTTAAAAATTGGAACTTAATTGTCTGTAATTCAGTGCTGCAGTGCCTGCTTTTATGGCTTAAAAAATTTAGAAAATTTTATTTTTGTGGTCTGCAGAAGTTGTTCCATCATCTGTGCAAGGAATAAGAAAGATTTTAGCAGACTGGAATTAACTCTGTAATGCAAAAAAATTACTAGGAAGCTCTGTGAAATTGTGGTGTTAAATATAAACTTGTTAATGAAAATGCTGAAGAATCTAAATTTAATTTCTTTCAAAGTATTTGCTTAGAATGGACCATAAACTTGCACAAAAACAGCTAAAAAACACCTTTTCCGAAGGTATTGTTACATATTCTTATTTCTAGATAAACTACACAGCACATTATGATATCTTTCTGGTGGTTCTGCCATGAAGCATATCCATCTGTGGTAGCATTTCACTGATGGGGGATGGAGTTGTCCCTGCACACACACACACACACACACACACGCACATCATATTCCGTATTCCTATCCCATGATGTGTGTGTATACTTTCCAGACTACCACCGGTCCTCAAAACATATTTAGCTTGTTAAAAAGAAAACTTGTACATAAAAATATTTTTAAAATAAAACAAATTGTCATAATGGAAACATTTTGTCAGCTCAAAGAACTGGCTATCTTGTTAGCCAAACACCCTTGTCCCCACTACTCTGCACACATCTTGGGATATGATGTGTACCTCTCCAGTCACATTGCTGTGACTCATGTTTCCAGTGTGCTGATCACTGGGGAAACATGTCTGGTGGCCATTTAAACACATAATGTTCAACTGCACATTTACCATTCTGAACNGTGCTGATCACTGGGGAAACATGTCTGGTGGCCATTTAAACACATAATGTTCAACTGCACATTTACCATTCTGAACTTTCACACTTGGGAAAAGCGTAAAAAGGTAAACCTTCAGTGTATCACTTGTAATAAACTTGACAACTTTTTATTAAAATAAATGCATTTTATTGACTTGATGCTTACAGAAAGACTAATATCCTCACACATTCTTCCTCATCTCGTTTTCTCAATAAACCATCGATAACACAACTGTCTTCGTCCTTCTCCCATGTCCTATTGTGAACATCACAGCTCACCACGTCCTACGCATCATTACCAACAGTACTTCACTACACCTTCCCTCTTAACCTAAATAGCCAGGCATTCTCACCTTACGCTGTGGTCGGTCATGTTTATTGCCACTTCCATTAAATTGCGATGATACATTCTTAATAATGTCTTTATTGGAAGCGAGCACTGGTGTCTGGGTACCTTGTTTACAATTTTCATCTTCAGTAGACCTGTCCTGATTTACATTTGAGGGTTTAACATGACTGGAGTTAGGTCTGAAAACCTTGCCGGAGCAATCTTTTATGACAACTGAGCGAGGGCAATTGTGTATATCCACTATTATCCCTGGGAACCATGTATCTGTACACGACTTTCTGAATACAACATTTTGCCCTGGAGGAAAATTGTGATGTGACTTTCTCGCCGTTTTATCATTATTTGTCTTATTAATATTGTTACGCCTACTTTGGTATTCACAAAAATCTGTGACAATTTTAGGTCTTAACATACTCCTGTGACTTAACAGGTTTGATCGGGTTATTCAACTTGACAACAGTTGGTATGGTGAATATGATGATCCCATGACTGGTCAATTCTTATACTCCAAAAGTGCAAATTCTATGTCACTCTTTCCCTCCCTAAACTTGTGCAACATGTTTTTTGCAGTAGCCACAAACATAACTCACCAAATACGTTAAGAAAGTCTCACCCCACTTTCTGAAATGGTTATTCACATATATCTTCCTTTAATAAAGGTTCCTTAGGTTTCCTATTACTATATTTTTCACAAAGTTTGTAACATTGCCCCGCGTCTGGGCCGCTATGGTTGTAATGTTGCAGCCGGCAGAAGTGGTGACTGAAAATTACAGCTCGGTTCGCTCAATTGATAGAGACATGAAACTTAAAAATGCGCCAAATAAATATAAAAATAAATTCAAGTCTCGGATGTGTTACTCTTTACTTTTATTAGTCATTTAAATGCAACAGGTCACATACAATCTTCAAATATGCAGTCACGAACAGTTAATTTCACCAGACAAACAAGTTAAAAGTATCGCTGCAGTAGTTTAAGTATTAATCACGTCATTTAAAACTTGCTTCGCAAGAGGAAAATACAAAGGAAGCGACCTCTCACACCGGCGGAGAGATAAACCAGCAGGATAAAGTTTGCCGGTGTGGGGGTTATTTGCCACGCTCGATGCATCTTCGGCGAGTGCTGGTTGTCTACTGTTTTCCGTTGGTAGCAGGCGGTAGGCATACAGGGTATAAGTCGCCCATGCCTACCCCCACTTCTCGCCCAGGGTGCCAAAAACTTTACCAAATAAGGGCATGGCATGGGCCGGAATCCCTTCCCCATGCCATGCCAAGCCAAACTGCGTCGTATTAAAAGATAATCAATGTTCCTGAACAAAAACTGTCTACTGCAATAGGAAAGCTTCTATCGACAAATGCTGACGCAAACAAAAACTACGATTTCTGAAAAGGCAAACATATGCCTGATAAACATTCTACATGGCAAAAACTTTGAATTCTGATAAAATATTACTAAACCCGCAAAACTAAAGAAAATGAACCAAGTATCCCGATAATTATTATAACTGTGTCATTACAAGTTTACAACCAGGCCCAATTTGTTCCACATCAGACTCCAAACCTGGGCAACAGAACAAAGACTTTGCCCTTGTCATAGTTTTAGTATTTCCAAAATGAGACGAATGCACACTGATGATTATCATGTCACATTCACAAAGGAATTACAATTCTGTCACCCAATAATACTAGTCCGTTCTCCACAGTAACAACATTTTTCATTTGGTAAAAAAATTTTACCTTGTCAGTTACCGTACTCCTACACACAGGCCACCCATTTTGCTGCAAACTTATTATGTGTTGCAAAGTTGCGTATCTTCTCTACAATCTGATTCAGTATGGTGCCACAGACATTGACGGAATGGACAACTTCATTCAATGAACAATCAAGGTCATAAATTACTGAAGTAGAAGATGCCCTACTAATGGTATCAGCAATATACATCTTAGTACCTTTTACATATTTAACATCGATATCACATATACCTAGTTTCAGTTTTATTTTCCTAAGTCTCTGTGACCCAATTGAGTTTGTTTTCTTTCATTAAAGCCACCAATGGCTGATGGTCTATGTGTATCACAGTGTGCCATATATATATATAGACACACACACACACACAGTGAAACTTCCATATAACGGACACCCTTGGGGAATGAAATATTGTCCGCTATATAGAAGTGTCCGCTTTTGGGAGGAAAATGAAAATAATGTTTTAAATTGTACATACATACAAGATGTGCCATAGGTAAATAATAAATTATGTACATATTTACGTGAAAAAGGCAATTTATTTCACAACACGGAGCACACAAAACAACTACTGTATGTAGTACTATTACATGCATAAATTATCTTAAAAATGTATAAAAACAATTTAAAATATTTATGAAGCAATAACATTTATGACAGAAATTAACATTTAAAAAAGTCTGTTATTTTTGATTAATTTTTTTTTTGAATAAGAATTTTATTTTTAACATTTGACTGAATCCTCAGTGCTAAGTCAAGTCCCTCAGCGTCACTGTTTGAAATAAAAAAATTTCTGACCCGCTTAATTTGTATCAAGACTTCTTCAGCCTTCATCGGTGGGTCATCGTCCTCCACTTCTGACTCTCGTAAAATTTCTTCGTCATTTAGGCTTTCCTCTGGAATGTAAACAAATGAAAAATTATTTTTTTTTAAAGACAAAAACATTATTACATATGTGTAGATATACTGTAACTGTATGATTACCTTCACGAATAAGATCTGCAACATTCAGAGAACTATTTTCTGTGACCAGACTTCCATCAATGTTGGCATACGTTGTTTCGCTCGTTGGGTCGTATGATGTTGGCAGGTCTTGAAGTTCTCCATCTTCATCAACATCTTGTAGATTTGCGGCTTCATCGCTGGAATTTACGAATCCCGACTTTATGAAGCAATGTAACACAGTTTCTTTGCTTATTTTTTTCACGGAGGACGTTATCCAGTGAATCGCATCCAGGATGTTAATTTTCTTTGCAAGATCACTTGACGATGTTGCATTGTCCATGTTGGCCAACAGGTGCTTCAAAACACACTTTCTATAGTGAGTTTTGAAGTTCTTTATAATCCCTTGGTCCAAAGGTTGGCATGTAGCAGTTGTATTCGGTGGGAGGAATACAATTTCCACATTGCTGAAATTTGTATTGGGATGGGAGGCTGCGTTATCCATAAATAAAATTATTTTTTGATTTTGTAGAATCATTTTGTTGTTCAATTTTGTCAACCAAATGTTCATAACTTCTCTGGTCATCTACGCCTTAGAATTAGAATGCCAATCCACATGCAACAAATTGATATCGATACCTTTGAAACACAGAGAATTTTTTGCCTTTCCTATGACCAGAGGGTTTTCAAATTCACCAAGCATATTTGTGCATAAGAGCAAAGTTCAACGCTCCTTTAAAACTTTTCCTCCTTGACAACGCTCATTTTTCAACTGCATGGTTTTATCCGGAAGTGCTCTAAAAAATAAGGCGGTCACATCTCAGTTTAAATGTCTTTGGGTTCAAAACCAACGCAATATTGTTGAAGCTTCTCTGTCCAATTTTGTACTACGTACTTCTGTGTCTACTGAGGCCCCTTCTCCACTAGTGGTTTTATAAGATATCTTATGCCGAGATTTGAATTTGTCGAGCCATCCTACAGAGGCTTTAAAATCCAATTGACCTAAATTTTTTGCAACTTCTAAGGCCTTTTCTCGAATGATCGGACCGGAAAGTGGAATGTTTGCAGCCCGAGCACGGCAAAACCATTTGAAAACTGCATCGTCAATGCTCAAACCGGCCGTTTTTGGAAATGATCTACGGGATTCGTCATTTCCGTGTTTGCTGAATCTATCTAAAATTTCCTTTTTATTTTTTATAATCTCACTCACCTGAGTCTTTCCTATTTTGAATTTTGCAGCGCAGTATCGCACACTTAGTTTTTCACGTTCACTGGCTTTAATTATTTCCACTTTTTCTTTAAGTGTCAAACGCACACGGGGAGGCATATTAGAGCTGTGTTTATCGCTCGAAAATCGGAAACAAACTGAAGAGGTAAACATGTTTGTACAGTCTGGCGCAATTGAAATCTAGGAATTTGAGACAAAGGATGTTGGTGGAAGGCAAACCAAACAGAGGGGAGAAGGCTTTTCTCAGAAAATATTCCTTTCCGGGAGGGTGCTGAAGGCTTTTCTCAGAAAACATTCCTTTCCGGGAGGCTGCTGTCCGCTTTTGGGAGATTTTTGGGGTCAGAATATACACGAAAGAGCTGTCCATGTCCGTTATAGGGAGTGTCCGCTTTATAGAAGAATTTAATATGAAGAAACGAATGGGACTACTCCCGGGGAATCAGAATTTGTCCGCTCAAGAGAGTTGTCCGCTTTTGAGAAGTGTCCGTTAAGGGAAGTTTCACTGTANAATAGTGGAATTTCTTACATGCAAACAATATGGCAACAAATGCCTTGTCAATTTGTCCATATTCAGGCTCAGAACTGGACGAAGTCTTGGAAGTATACTTTACAGGCTGTCCATTCTGCAGTAAAACACTACCTATCACCTTGTTTGAGCTGCCAGTCTGTATGACAATTGCTAAGTTTTCATCAAAATTTCTAAGAACAGTTAGGCTAGTAATTATCTGTTTAAAACTGTCAACACATTTGCCATGGATTCCATTTTCCCACTTGAATTCAACATTTTTTCTTTAATAGATTCCTAAGAGGACTTGTAATTCCAGATAGATTGGGAATAAACTTACCCAGGTGATTAACAATGCAACCCCCAAAAAAAATCCTTCGGAGACACTTTTTATTACTGGGCATGTCATAGTTCATAATAGCCTTTACTTTTTCTCTGTCAGGATTTAACAATCCTTCAACAGTTTTGTGACCAAAACACCTCACCAGTCTAGGTAGATATTGAAATTTATTAACATTGTATTTTACATTAAACTCCCTAGCCCTATTCAGTACTTTCTTGAGAATGATTTCATGTTCTCTTTGTTTTTCACAAAAATCAAGAAATCATCAATGTAAATAAACAAGCCCTGAATATCCCCAAAATTGGCTATACACATTTCCTGAAATGCCTCTGTTGAGACTTCCAAGCCGAAAGGTAAAACATTAAAATAATAACACCCATGTATTGTCGAAAATGTGCAATAATGTTTCCTATCATCCGTGAGACCAATTTGCCACAGAAAAATATTTTGCGTTCCCAATTCTAGTTTACAAGTAATTTATAGTAGGGATTTAGTAGTATTTTTTATTAATGCAGTTGTCAAGTTCTTTCAGATCTAGACACACACACACAATGAGCCATCAGCCTTTTCAACGATTACCAATTGATTGACCCACTCTGTTGGTTCTTCGACCTTAGAAATAATACCTAAGGCACACAAACAATCTAATTCAGCCTTCAACTTTTCTTTCAGTTTCAGAGAAACTCTGTTAGGTGTATTGATTACAGGAACTAAGCCCTGTCTCAGTATGATCTTGTAAATTTTTTTGGTTACCAGTTCCAGTAAAAACATTTCTATATTTACCTACACTCGCATCCTTACCTGATGCTACTCGCTTGTCACCCTCATTTTTCAAGACCTTATGTACCTGTTTTTTTCTCAATTAATCCTAACTGTATACATGTGGTCAAACCCAAAATTGGTTGGGACCCATTTGAGGTTACAACAAACTCCGCCAAGATTTGTTTTGATTTTAACCTAACATCTAGCACCAACGACCCAAATGCTTTTACATGTGACCCATTATATACTTGTAAAACCACGTTCGTTGACAACAGCTTTAAATTAGAGCATTTACTATTAACACACTCATGGGAATTAACTTTACATCTGACCCTGTGTCCAATTTGAAATTACATTTCAAGAGACCCATCAACATTACACCGTTACCATCTAACTATACCATTCTCTTGTGACTCAACCTTGTCACAATAATAGTCGCAATGATTCCCACTGTCCTCAGCTGTCGCAATGTTATCGGTGTGATTTTCTTTCTTCGTTCGGCATACCACCGCAAAATGATTACGAAGGTTACATAAAGAACACGTCTTTCCCCTCGCCGTACAAACACTGATGTTACGAACATGCTTTCAACCACATCACGAGCAGTGAATAATTTCTTCTGCTCTTTTAATTTCAGTTGTCGCTTCCCATGGTGATGAGGCCTTGAACTGGTGTGCAGAATCAGTGTTCTTCTTATCCCTCTTTTTGTTGATGTGGTCGACTTCAGATACGTGGGATCTCTGTATTTCCTTAGCCTGCAGCTTAGTGATTTCCGCCAGTCGCAACCTCTCAACAGTGTACTCCGGTGCCATGTTGCCTTTCACAACTACCTTCTTCTGTGTTTCATTGTCACTGCAGTCTAACACTATTTGTCCCTTAAAATTTATTTCGCTGTGTGAAATGAGCACTTTTTATACCTGATGTTTTTTTTACATCGGTGAGAAAATGGTCAAAAGCTTCCCTAGGTCCTTACTTCCTGCTGTAAAACTTGTAACGCTCGTAAAGAACATTTTTCTTTGGCTCAAAGTAGTCATCAAATTTGCCTAGAACATTCTGGTATGAGACTTGTAATATGAACGTATTGTACACAGACACCGCCTCTTCGCCAATTACATTAACAGTATAGTGATTTTTCATTGATCATCTTGTTTGTCTAGCCCCGAGGCTGTTAAATATATCTTGAACAATTGTTGAAACCTGTTCTAGTTCTCAGCAATGTTACCATACAAAACAAGCTTCTCTGGAACATTAAAGCAAGAAATCGCCATGCAGGACACTCACGAACATGTGTTGGAATTGGGTAAATCCATCGTTCCGCTTTCGACTACACCATGTATCACTTGTAAAAAACTCATCAACTGTTGCATTTTATTGACTTGATGCTTACAGATATACAAATGTTCTCACACATCCCTACTCATCTCACTTTCTCAATACACCATCGATAAAACAACTGTCTTTGTCCTTCTCCCATATCCTGTTGCCAGCCTCACAGCTTACCACGTCCTATGCATCATTACCAACATTACTTTCAATTCATTCTGTTTTACCACTTCTTAGTTATTTTTATGAAGTTTTTTAGAGTCCTTTGATAACACTGTGCCTCATGCTCGGTGGTTCAGATTACACTTACCTGAATGTTAAATCACAACATAGCATCTTATATACAATGTGAAAACAGGACACTCCCCTTTATTAAATTAAAGGTGTAAAGCAAAAGTTCCCAAAAAAAATATTTCTGCAAGCAGTAGGATAGTACAGTAGAGCATCCCTCAACCGGAATCGTTGGGGGAAGGGCTATTCCAGTTATGGGAAATGAGGGTGGGATGGTGTGAAACATAACACATTTTTAGTCTGAACTCGTGTGTATGTGGCACGTAATTTTAACTTAAGAAATCAATGAGTGTAAATTATTAGTTTTATCCTTAAAGTTACAAAACCATTAAAAAAAACACTACGTACTGTTTATGAAATGTGAGTCATAAAACTCCCGGCGCTGCGTTAATGACCTTCATTTTCAACCTTCCAGTGGGGATTCCTATCTCTTCGAGCTTGTGTCTGCGTAACAAGAGCGGGACTGACGTATTATAGACCAAGTTCACAAAGTATTGTCTTTCAGCGTGTACAGGTCGCACATTTTTACAAAAAAAAATGACAAGTGGGGTGCGGGTTATTTACGAGATATTGTCATAAAAAAAATTTTTCCCCTAAACCATGTTCAGAAAGTTGTCAATGAACAATACGCTCTAATGTTTTAACTTAGTTTCTAAGGAAGTCAAAAAAATAATAAGAAATGAATAGCTTATCACGTGTGTTTAAACATGTATGGGTCGCAGCATACTTTAGCCTGCCTGTCCTTTCCACCACCACTACCACCCGCAACCGCAGCCGCCTAGCACCAAGCAAGCTTGCTCGGACCCTTTCTTTTCTTTCTCCCTCCTTCTTCCTCTTTTTTGTTTGTCTCACTCTCTCTCTCTCTCTCTGGTTGAATGAGTCAGCCAGCAGTAGCTGTGTGTGTGTGTGACGCCGCACGCACACATGCACCATACCATTGCCTGCTCGGCATCAGCCGACTGAGCTGGCAGGCTATGCACGGCACACATGTTCCGCAATTTAAACGCAGTGTTGAGGCATTTTGACATTTTATTTACCCGGAATACTGCGCTTTTGCTACTTTTCAGCAGGCGGAGGCCAGGCGGCGTGGCAACGATAACATTCAATGGCAAATTTATTAGTTTGACGTTGCTATAATTTGCTGTTGCCGCATTAGCACGATGAGGCCCGGCAATATTTACGGGAATACAAAAATTCAGTGGGGCCTATNATAATTTGCTGTTGCCGCATTAGCACGATGAGGCCCGGCAATATTTACGGGAATACAAAAATTCAGTGGGGCCTATACTTGAAATATTAATTATCCCTAATTTTTCATCTAAAACTTATGGTGCGGTCTATACACGCCAAAATACAGTACATGTACACTAACACGTTAGAACACTAAATTCTGAAAGTCGCACCACTAAAACCAAGGGCATGTGTCGCACATTGCCATTAGTCACTGTCACTTGTGTCATTATGCAGCGTAGCTGTAGCTGTGCCACTTGGGCCGGCTGTCTCTTCATCGTTCTAGTCTGGTGTGAGCAACGAAAAACTTCTTGTGAGTGCGGCAAAGTTATGGCACAACTTTGCGACTTTTGAATTTTTTTGGAAAATTAGTTCCGGATAAGGGGAGTTCCGTTCAAGGGAATTCTGGTTAAGGGGTGCTCTACTGTAATGCAAACTGTCACTAGATTTCACCTGAGGTAGTCCTTGAGAACTCATATCATATGTTAGCACTGCTGCACAGCTGTTTTTGTAGTTTTTATATTTACATGTTATTGGTTAGTGCAGTTGAGAGTTTGTGAAAATGAGTGATTTCAAAGAGTAAAGTGTCTTTATTAAATTTTGTTACAAACTTAGGAAAAATGGTAGGTGANGTAAAGTGTCTTTATTAAATTTTGTTACAAACTTAGGAAAAATGGTAGGTGAAATACATTAAATGCATGAAATGTTGAAGATGGCTTTTGGGGAAAATGCAATGAGTAAATTGTAAACCTGCAAATGATTCAAACAATTTAAGCAGAACAGAATATCTGTTGTTGATGATGAATGTTCGGGGCAACTGTTGACAAGCATGAATGCTGAAAACATTTTGTTTGTCTGAAAAAAAAAATTCTCNATGATGAATGTTCGGGGCAACTGTTGACAAGCATGAATGCTGAAAACATTTTGTTTGTCTGAAAAAAAAAATTCTCTAAGATCATAGACAGTCCATCAACGGCGATTGTGAAAACTAGGTTTGTCATTTAGGACTTGTCTACAAATTTTGATGGAGCAACTAGGAATGTTTCTCGATTGTTGACACATAATCAAAAAGAAAATTGAGTTGGAGTGTGCATCAGGCTGAAAACGTGCTTTGAAGCAGATCCAAATTTAATTACAAATACTATCATGGGTGATAAAACATGGGTCTCTAAGTATGACCCTGAAACTAAACAAGAGTCATCTCGGTGGAAATTGCCACAATCACAAAGACCTAAAATAACTCTGCAAGTGCACAGCAACATCAAGTCAGTGTTGATTGGTTTTTTCAATACCAAGGAATTTGTTCCACAAGGATGGACAGTAGGGTGGAGTGAACTTGTTAGGCGAAAAAAAAAATACTCTTATCGAAATGGAATAGTTGCGGAAAGTTGTGTCTATAGTTGATATGAAAACATACCAAATTAGAGTTATCTACGTGAAGGGANTAGTTGCGGAAAGTTGTGTCTATAGTTGATATGAAAACATACCAAATTAGAGTTATCTACGTGAAGGGATTGAGGTTCCCCCGTTACCTGAAATTTTTCAAAATTGCTGATTTTCTGACCATTTATCAAAGATGTTTAAAAAATTAGTTTTTAACATATTATAATGGAATATGTACAAAACTACCAGGAGGAATCTTAATATTAATTGAAAAGACAATAAGTAGCTTTAAGAAATATTTTTAAAGTGTCCCCCAAGGGCCCTAAATTCCTAAAAATTTACATTAAACTCAATATTTTCTTTGTATTCTCTTAGGTGTCAACTAATTTTTATTCTGTGTTTAACTTAATTTTACTGACAATAAATAAATAAAACAGCAAATTAAAAGAAAAAACATATTTATTTACAAAAAAAAAGTGATACAATTTTAATTTCTCCGGAGTTGTCAGCAATAATAATGCTGTAATGTAATGCTAATTAAATTGAATATTCCTTTTTTGTTT